>JACTNT010000055.1:0-19189 GCA_022343325.1 Plenodomus biglobosus
ACAGCAGAGGTATCAGACGTAGGTATTCTTCTCAACCCTCGAAAAAGGAGAAGTTGTCACGCATGCTGTATCTCTTCAACAAGCACTTTGCAAATCGTCTAAGGCCCAGAGTTGTTCCCTAACTCCTAGAAGATGATTTATAAGCTACTTTGCAACATCATACGCCAACAGCATACCATCATGCTACAAGAAGCTCTAGTTAGCGTGCTTAACGGTTCCCACGGTCTCTTTCATGGTAATTTCAGTAAAGAAGAAGTAGTCAGCACAAAAATCTATAATTACAAGAGCCTACGTGTGCGCTCGCTTCCATGTCTTTTTCAATAAGGCAAAGATTTATCCAAAGCGAGACATGAAGCCAAGTAAGCAAGAAAACCGTGCGCAAGAATACCGCGAAGATGGCCTTAATCAATGGCCTTAATCAAGAAGGAGCTAGTGATGTATAAGGGCGTTATTATCCTCATCGCCGAGGTGAAGGCCTACGATAACCTCGCAGCCCGCTGCTTTCACGACTCCCGCTGCATGCGCATCAAGTCGAAACTCTTTAAGCAACTACGTACCTAGCTGCGTATTCGCGACGACAAAAATCGTAAGTCTTTTTATATTCACATTATTCATCTGCAAAGAATCCATCAAGATCTATTTCTGCATCGGCCATCTTATGGACGCCACTTTCAAGCTGAACCCTCCACCACGGTTATCTCATGGACGCAACACTTAATCATCAACACGCTTAGCCTCTACAACGGTCCTAGACATGAATGGAACGATACCTTCTTTCTCGACGTAACTAGAGATCATCCTACTAGCATCAAGGTCCTTCTCTAAACAAACTAAAGACAGCATAGGAAAACCATGGCCATTTCTACCACATGCACGGATAGATAGCCATATAACGCCGCTAGAACATTGTCTCATAAATTTAGTATTTGGAACCAGTTATCTTTACATGTTTCTTGCTCGCCCCTGTCCTCCTTCCTCGTGCTCGACCATCTGCTATAGTTTAAATAAGCGGTGCAGAATCTTTCCATGATATGCGGTTTGTTTCATTGTAATTTGTGCAGAATCTTTTTAAGACATGCTCGTAGTTAAATTTGCTTTTAGTTCGCAGTCAGCCCACATAAGTTCTCCGTTAGTTAATTTTTGTAGTCAGTCCTCATATTACTCAGCTAGATAGTTTTTAGATCAACAGAGAACGTCGAGACGGCGCCGCCAGAACATGGGCCACGAGATGGAAGTTTTAGAACCAGCCATCTTTGCGTGCGAAATCTTCCCGGGGCATGACATGCGAATGTTTTGCATTCTAAGTACTAGAAGCCATAGTGCGGGGCAGATTATAGGGTAGTAGAGAGACCTCTTTATATACTCCTGCTAGATCTGCAGACTAGCACATGTGGTTCTGTTGTCTGCTAAACCGCTCCCATAACATCTCATCGACGAGACTTTTTAACATCAAGACGCTGAAACCTTCTACCATCGAATATGAACCCGCTAAACATCTACAATAGCAATCTTATGGCCACGGTTTTCGAATATTAACACGCGCCCTTAAGGATTCTCTAAAAGCAACAAGTTAAATTTCTACATCGGCCATCTTATAAACATATACCTGCTCATTTTTCTAATTCGGCGGCTTAGAACACACTCCAGCGACGGTTATTACATAGGTAGTTGCTTGCTAGTATCTTCCTATTTCCTTAACTCTAGCATAGCGCGGTTTCCTACTACTACATTTCCACCCCTATATCTTTACAATCACGACGGCTGTAGTTTTCGCTTCGGATGACTTAAATTGCATAGGTCTGTGTTTTGGAACGGTGTCCAAAAGCCAACATAGTTTTTTTCCCTGGCCGTCATGGGCGCGAGGGAATGGGGCGGTATGATAAGTAGTTTGTTGTCCTAGGATGCCGTTAGGGCCGCGAAGAGATGGTCAGCGACATCTTTGCCTTGCTTATTGATAGGCATTGTGATGGTGGTCGTTGTGGGTGTTGTGAAGAGCTAGGGAGGTGCGTGTATGTGGCCAATTTATGTAGAGAATAAGGAGAGTGTTGCGGCTCTATAGAGGAGGTGGTGATGGAGCAGGCATAGTGAAGGTAAAGATTTTTGGTTGTATTGCTGTGGGAAATTATGTTGTATTCTACTCGTGCCTACGCGGCTACAATTGCAGCGAGAGGGCCAGTAGATGGTAGAGTAGATTGACTCATAGCTGGTAGTGGTAGAATGATGTTTTTTGGTGTGCAAGAGGTACTGTGCACGGCGTGCAGTGTGTGGCTGTGGTGGTAAGGAGAAAATCTTAGGCTCCGGGGTGAGATAGCGTAAGTAGGCCCTGTGCGGAGCGTTTTTACGAGATTCAGAAGGTGAAGGTCTAGTATTCTTACCGGTACGAGAAGGTCTCACGAGGAGGATGGTAGGAGAAAGGACAAACGCGCGGCACTAGCCTATATTTGTCTGTTCATGTACAAATACATTTAATCACCCCGATACTTTGTCACATTAGTGGCTAAGTAAGCACGCGACACCTGATGCGTCAAGGGCCTTGTGTGCCATTCTTTTAATAAGCCATCACCATTCGAAGCGTGATCGTACGGCCTCTCCCGGGAGGAGGATACCATCATCGACAATATTGCCCGTCCAGCCGTTGCGAAATCCCGAGAACTGGTTCGCCCCGGTACCACGTACTCCTGCAATCTGGTGCAACGACCCTAGTAGAGAACGAACGCGCCGTGTAAGCCACGTTCTGCCTTGCTACTTTGTTGCATTCGATGATTAGTCTATGCGCATCACCTAGACAGCAATACTCAGAAACCATCGTGGCAGGCTGATTACGTCATTTGCATTGACACAATTGTGAGTACCTAATTTGGTCCGTTAGTACCAGACCGAGGATGGAAGGCCCTGACACTGCTCCATTTGAACCTACCGCTTCCGCATCCCGGTCCATCTATTAGAGCTGCCCGCCAGCTGAGCATCGAACGACATTTCCATTTAGACTCTCGTCGCTGTCAGACACCCACTCAAGGCTTCCCTTGCCAGAGGAGGCCACTTGACTTCTTCACTGAAAGTTGGGAGTGGTACCTGCCCCGGACAGTGACATCATCTGCAGCTCGATCACAGATAAACGGACCTCATCCCCTCTCTTCACTACTTCTCTCATAGCATCCAATCCCACAACATCGCTCACTACATTCCGGCAGCAACCGGCGCCGGGAATCTACCGGCCCGGTACCTCATGGCCACAGCACCCGACCATCTGAAAGTTCGAGCTTTCAGCTTCATCACCTACGCTGCGAGTGCCCCGGTGCATCAAGACCTAGTGCCAGTGGCAGCACTTGATCTTGCAAGGTTTATTGCAGATACAGACAAATCACTAACCGCCTTCCGAAACGGTCTCCAGCGACGATCACGCTTAAAATCCGTGCAACCTGGTAGACCATTCCGGTCAACTCCCGGTGGACGACAACCAACTGAGAATGCCGACACCGCGCTCGGTTACCCACTGTCCCGGACAGTCGCCACCGAGGGAAAGAAAGCCGCCAGAAAGGCTGTCCACACGGACGCCAAAAATCTTTTGCTCGAAGCTGGGTCACTGACAAGGAATACACAGTGTATCGAGTGGAAGGCGGCACGACATCCCGCGGCAAGTCTAGAGATCTCTCCATCGCGGTGGTCGTCCAGCCCATTCGAAGACGATCCGCCCGAGTGCAAGCCTCCACAAGCACAAGACGAACCCCGTCCAAGGATTCTAACTCCCCTAGCACATCTACCACATCTGACGGAGCTAAAGCCCGGCAGACGGGACCCGACGCACGCCCGCGAAGTTCAACTCCCCCAGCACCTCCACTGCCTATAATACTTGAAGCCTTAACGCCACTATAATTGCGCCAGAGACACGGATCTGTCCTGACATTGATAACACAAGAAAGAGATGATTCGCTGGCGGTGATACCTTCCCCTCCCTTGCTACCGGGACAGTTACAGCAGGAAGCAAGATACACTAATATAATACACAAGCAGAGATATCTGGCCATGACAGGGAATTCCTAGTATTCCTATCTCGCAACCCTACTAACAGACTGCAACTACTAAAGCGAAAGACACGAGTGCGAAAAGGATACTCCCGGTTGCTAACAAGACCCTTGGACACTATATCCGAATCCCGCCATAGTAGCAGGGCCCTATCCGTCGACATGGCTACGGTACCTTTGGCGGAATCATTATAATTGGGATCGGGATCGAATAAGGAGCTGTTAGGAACGCAGCGGTCGGGACTACAAATGCGATACCGGGAGATGACGGGAGTATAACCCCCGCTGGCATCACGACCGTCTGGGCTAACACTTGAACCTGGATTCGCGGGCAAAAGCAAGGAACTCCGTAGAGACTGGTACCCCGGTCACAACCCTTAATCGTCTGGGCTAGTAGTCTAGCCTCCCCCGGGGATTATAAGAAGCTAGACGGCACAACATCTACAGCCGTTTCCCCCTAGAACCGCTACCCTAACATCTGCCTAAGTACTAACAGGTTAACAAGTCTTCACCTGAGACTAGGAACATTACCTTACCGGCCTATTGTTAGCCATGCGGCAGGGACTCGTTTCAGACTTAACTTAAGTTATTGAGCAAATCCGATCCCTCGCAGCATTTCGGCACTTATCAATTATTCGGGCCCTGAACATGAATATGGGCAACCTAGACTACTTGGTAACTGGGGAAGCAGACCCAGCACCTACAGCGCCTGCATTACTACCCCCGCTGATGATATCTAACGCCTAGACTGTCCCCAGCCAGCACCCCGCACACAACCTCAATGGATTTGCAACCTCCTTGCAAGATTACGCCTATATGAACGCCGCAGATTGCTTACTTAATTTATGCTGGGCTCGGTCGTACCTCACAACCTGACCGCTTCCCCGGAGAACAGGACACCAGTATACGTATTATCGAACGACCATTTTTCCAGGACAGGACGTGCATTCACTCCTAAGGAAGCTGCACAGGTTGACGACATTGAACGATGCAAACAGATGGGGGAAGTATGAAGTTCTAGACAGACATGATTGGATATTTTGCCCCGGACCTGTTAAAAAAGGATTATCCTAAAGATATTTAGGATCGCGGCACGAACACATTACTGAAGCGTCCGGGATTTTATTGATGCCGCGAAACGCGCGCTCCTTACGTGCTCTATGCGGGAACACGTTATACGCAACAATCTGCACCTGTGCCTTAAAGGCACAGCCATGATGTGGTTCTAGACGGAATTGAGCCAGGAGGCAAGAAATGCAGTACTGGAAGGCGACGGGATTGACTAATGGGTATGGCGACTAACTCGCAAGTATCACATCTTGCTAGACGTGGCAGTGAAGAAATTGACTGCCGAATTCTATACTCTATAAGACCTATTAAAAGACCGTTCCCTAGCGGAATGGGCAATGAACATAAGGCAGCTCTGTTAGGACGCGGAACTGGGAGAGCGAGAGGAGCAATAGGCAGCACAGGACTACAATCTTCTCGACCTATGGCTGCAGAACTATGTCACGATCCCGTCACGCAATACGACACTTAGCGGCTTTATCTCAGGTCTTGAGGAAAAGTTCCCGGTACTGTTACAGCGTTTGCGCTCGAAGTAATTATCTTCGACGAACTTAACAGGCACAGCCGCCTCGACCATATTAGCAATAAGGCTAAGGAAACGATTACGCTTCTAGGAACCACTCGAACAAGAACCAGCCTGACGTCTTTGCCTTGACTGGCAGGAATGGGCCGCCTACTAAGCGGGGCAACCGGGGCTACAACCGCGGAGGTTATCACAACAATGGTTAACGCTAATACGGCAAGGTGTAAGGCACCTATTAATACTATGCCCACGACGCGGAATTCTCAGACAACGAACCGCACGCGCTGATTAGCCCCTGGAGCTCTACCCTATCCGTCAAAGGAGAAGACCAATGTGGTAAGGAACTAAAGGGCCTACAGGAAAAGTATGACCAGGACGAAAAGAACCATTTTGATCACCTCCACAAGCCTCTGGAATATTGTGCGCCTACTCCCAGCGAAGAACAAGAAAAGTCATTCGTGTCCACTGGTCTTTCCGGAGACCAATACCGTCACGACGGCGACTATATGCCCATCGACTATGTAGAACCACACGATAAGAACAGCAGACGTCTGCAGTCTGTGCGTGTATACCGGAAAAGCAATGGCTGTGAGAGCCACTTCCTATCGAGTAATGCACTTCACAAACATCTGGAGAAGGGATGTGCACCTGCATCTCCTGCCGGGGGTCTCGGCACAGGGTCAGTCTATCCAGTCAACGAGACGAAATACCCTAATGGCTTGGAGGACCTGTCTGCCATACCGGAAAATTCAAACCTTCCATGCGTGTTTACTACAGCACCGCTATCAGAACCAGGAATCCAGGGAATACATACCTAGTACCACCTGAGGGCGGCGGTGAAATCTTCCCCAAAAAGACCTCTACTGCATGCTATTCCAGACACCAGGGCCGCGTACTCATTAGCAGACCGGCAATTCGTAAAGGACAATTTCCCAGACGCGAAATGTGAAAAGCTGACACAGCCAATTATCACCGGGGGCGTCGGCGGCGACCAGATTGCAGTAATGGAATGGGTGTATATCACAATATACATTACATCTAATGGCACTTGCTGATGCGAGCAACAACATTCAAAATCGCATGAGGTGCGTCGGTGCGGTTCCTGGACCAGGCAACGCGTGCAGACTCGGCCACGGTTACGGTGAGAAGAGCGATACCCTGTACATATATTAGCAGGCAACGTGTGTAATGAAGTAGGACACTCTACTATTGTAGAAGCCAAGTTGCAAAACTTGAGGCAGTGACGAGACAGTTGCCCGCACGCACGCTCGTTGTCGTGTTATAATCCGTGGCCGGAGGGAGCTTGCATTCCAGCACAGTGATATTGGTTTTGAACCGCTCCGCATAGTGCCCTAGGGATTCGTGCTCAGTACGATACTCCAGAATATGCACGCTGTGGTGCTTCAGCACACATGCGCGCGAGCCATCAAACTTAATAGCATACGTGCTGCATTGTCTGAAACCAGAGTCATCGGGTGCCGTAGGCGCATCTGACTTTGCACACGAGGTTAGCCATAACGTTAAAAGGAGAGCTCGGGGAGACTGGATTGGCGGTTAATAAAGCTGAGCTATGCAATGATTGACTTACGGAGCGAACGAGGCACACGGTGATGTCCGGGCGGAGAGCGGGTGGTCATTGTCTAATCTGGTGACATGGCACTCTACATCCTCATGATTAAGCCGCACCGCGTCGTCTACCCAAGTACAGCGCGTCTGATTGGATCGAAACAGCCCAACCAGATTTTGCTGATGTGATCGCCTTCACAGGTGCTTAGCGCGTAGCGAAAGCAGGGCTGCATGGGACGGGATGAGATCGGTCGCACTTTTCATATTGCCATGTATATGCTGCCTCCTCTCTTAACATGCTGCGACAGCCCCGTGCTTGGGCAACCTGGATGATTATAACTCATGTCTTTCAAATGGATGATGGAAGCCTTTAGAGCCCAGTACGGGGCATGTTCGTGGGAAAGGAGATTCTGGACAGGGACGACCTGGGCGAGGTCTGTAACACGAGCGAAATTATGACCATCATATTTCCTATCTAGTGGCTGACTAGCGAACATTTCACTTTGCCTGTTAAATGTGCATTTGCCCATGGGGCGATTTGGCCGTTGTCCATATTGAACATTGACGGGCGGTAGCCCTCTTGGTCTAGGCATACACCGATAACATTGCGTAGATTCGGCACAACGAGCAAGTGTCTAGCAACGGCTAGATAAGCAATCGCTATGGCAAGCGTCAGGTTCGGATAGAGACATTTACTGCTCTGCATGAAATAGTCCGTGCAAGCCCACAGATAGAAATTGGCAGGTCTTTAGGAGGTGTACAGCGAAAGCCATGTGCTTGTATACGCTTAGCCAAAAACTTGGCTGGGGAAGTGTATGCCTGATGACTCACGGCGTGACCGCAACTCTAGAATAGAGCATGAATCCGTGTTACTGACTGTGGTACTTGGATTTAGATGACCCAAAAGGTCAATCGAGACCTATTCTATACCGCTCAGGCACTTGACATCTGACTGGGCCCGGAGGGTATTGCTGGTGGACCTATTGATCAAAAGATACACCCTAAGCATCGGGGTGGAGACGCTAATCAAATTCATAACATAGAGGAGATGGAGGATAGTGAGACGATAACCTAAGTGAAAGGGTAGAGGGCTCGCTGTCCCATATCCCGTGTATCCCAACGACTGTGCCTCACTTGGGCAGGAAGCCTCATATATTGCACGCCGCACGACAGACAAAGGGCTCGAGGGTATCCATGGGCGCGCCTTGTGCATTGCTGTACTGCAATGTCATTGGCAATCTGTTGTTGCCCTCGAGAACTCGGGCGCGGAAGGAACATGTGAAGCTGGGTTTCCATTAAAGCGTTAGTCTATGAGGCCACACTGACCCTCATCCCAAACACAGCCTGGTCCAGATCGACCTTCTTGTCAATACTCTAAGCTCTTAACCTCCAATCCATGTTTCGCAACTAAGATTGCTTGTCCACATGATGAACGTTCCTCGAAGTAGTTCTACTCCTGTGACGCTGACTATGGCGTCCCGACGATCGCCTTCATTGCTCCCCATTGTGTTGCTTGTGTTGTGACGGTATCTCTTCGTGGGTTCTGACATACTCGGTCGCTTTCGCTTTCTCTGCTTCGAGATTGTTATGGCCTTGGGCCCAAAACGACGCTTGTCAGGTGTATCGTATGAGATTGATGATTGATGGCATTTAGCAGTCCGCTACGAAGGTAAGTGGGCTGCCGCGTCAAGTACTAGCTGCGCTAGCAGAGTAAATAAGCTAAATAGACACAGCCTCGCTGTCAAGCATAGTTCCAGATAGCCAGTAGTTGACCAGCCACAAAAATGCTCCTCTCACCTAGCCTGGAGAATAATTAAAAATCTTAGCATCTGATTCGCTCATTCTAATAGTCTACTGATGGAAATCGGGAACATGCTATGCTAGCATAGACCTACGGCAGGTTTTGAGCCGACTTCCAGCACTCACCTGGGCAGGAGTGCGAATCACATGCCAAGAGTGTGGTATTTGGTTGTTCCCCAGCTTCACCTCAACTACAGGAGTTAGCTATTGCATCTCTCGTAACGAAACAGTAACTACTGTTACTACCAGCACCAATTTGTCTACGACTATATCTCTGTTTTGGTCTATCAACCTGATAGTTACCGCGATGGCGCAGGCTAATCCCCCATCTTCACCTGAGTACGAATATCAATGTGATATCCCCTATGAAATCAATATTAATGATTGCCCCATCGACAGAGCCTTTCATTTTGGCAGCTCAGGTAAAGATGACCTCGAACAGGAAGACCGCGACGGTCTCGAGATCGATGAGAGCTTGATGTCGGATGTGGTCCATCCTCGGACAGATTACAGCAGTCCCAAGGATGAGGTACGAGGCGACGTGGGCAAACAGATGAATTACAATCAGTTACCAAAAGGCATTCCCGAAGATGAACATGCCAGGGACGCATTCGATCGCCCTTGGAGGGGCCGTCACACCACGAGAACTGTTCCAAAGACGAACGTATCACCACGGCCTGGGCATGACGATGATATAGAAGATGTAGCACTACGATCGAAAAAGCCGCGTCAGTCACTATCAGGTGGTTCTGGTGAGAAAGGCGAAGATAAAATACCTGAGGGGGATCTCATGAATATATCGGATGCTGAGCAGATACTGCAGACACCTGGACAGGATATTGGTCCGGGCGTGTCTGGCTTCAGTCGGATTAGCAATCACTTACCAAGCTCTAAACAAGGAGATATACCACTGCCGATGTCTCTTGCTCTAGCTGGCGAGAATACTCTCATACCTCCCGTAAGTGCATTTCTCAAGCGATCAAACTATACACACTCACGAGAAAACATAGCCTGCTTACGAACTCCGCCAGAATATTCAACGCAAGAAGGCTTTCACGTACATGGACAATGACATGTCTGGCAATTTCGACCCATTAGAGGAAGCAAAACAAAGAGTAATAAAGTTAAACAAAGCAAAGGCTGCCGAAAACGCCAAGCAGAGAAAGAGGGGAAAGCAACGCGTCCCCGACGAACACATCATGAAGCTCATAGTCAAGCTTCGCTTCAAAGCCTTCGGCAATGTTCGTAGCTACACCAACGATGAGGATAATTGGCCAGATAGCTGGTCAGTAATCGATTCAGGGTGTGAGCGCGAACGGCAAGAATGTCACGACTTCTTCCGGCGCAAGACACCTGGCCGCCTTCCGCAGATCCCTATCGAAGACCCGAGTGGTGAGGTTGATGACCTGACTGGCTACCCAGTAGCAAGAGGCTGCAAGTGCTGCCGCAGGAAGGATCGTGACTGTTCCTTGGTCACGAATGGCACATATCCGTGCATGCAGTGTGCCGATGAGAACACTGACTGTGAACCAATCGTCACTTCAGGTGTCAAAGGTCGATGTAAACAATGCGTCAAAGATGATGTAGAGGCCTGTTTTTTTGAAGACGAGTCTAGCCACGCAATCTGCGATCATTGCTCGGAAGGCCAGTTCTTTTGCGATTCTCGACCACCGAAGAGTTACCGTACCGAGAGAATCAATATCCAGGAACTGGCTTATGGCAAGGATAGGCTGTCCGTCGCATGCACCGTTTGTCGTCAAGAAAAGAGACGATGTAGCCTTAAGAAGAAGACCGACAAGCCACCTTGCAAATACTGCAAAAAGCATTATATTGGCTGTACATTTTTCAATCCACCCAAACAAGAGCCAGCGACGAATGCAAGTGCTGCCATTCGCCGAAATTTGATCCCAACGGAGGGCGACGCGCCAAAGGTGACAATGCCAAGTTCCTCGTACTTCACTGCCGAAGACCTAGCGGACATTGAAATGAGAGATGAAGAGGCTCCCTCTCGCCAAGCAACCCCAGAAATGGAGATGGAAGACAATGCCGGTAACATTGGACTGCTTACGAAGATGAAAACCAGTTTCGCTCACCCGATCAAGTTCAACGTCGCAGCGGAAGATCTTTCTGATTGCAACTTCTGCGAGATGCCTATGTTTGGCATAATTGGTCACTTCGAACGCGAAGTCTATGTTATCCGCTGGTATAATGGTCGTGGGTATACCGAAATTGGCGACGGCCACTGTGAAGACAACGGCCCTACTAAAATGTGCGGCCCTTGCGCGTGCATTCGTCTCCAGATTATGGTTTGTCCAAATCATGGACTAGAGCAGGCCATAGATGGTACAGATATGCCTCACCTTGACGAGCTCAGCGGCGACCTTATTTCTGCCGAGCCGGGGTCTGAAGAAATGTTCTATCAACTACAACGCTGGTGCTCGATGTGTTTTGCGGTCGCCAAGTTCGGGTGTGCGACAGTTCAGCCTTCGGTGTGCGGCGAAGAGGAAACTAATGAAATTGGTTGTGGGTTACGGCTTTGCGAACGATGTGCTGTCCGCCTTCAGGACGAGTTCGGGGGCGATGTGGGCCTCATGGCTAGCCATATGGACACGTTACCTAAAATTGGTGTTGCTGACGAAGGTGGTAACTTGGAGGGTAGGGCTAGGACAGATGTCGGATTCCTGAAGAGGGATGGGTTGCTCATGGCCGACATCAATGCGGAGGAGTGAAGGGCACTTCTTTATGCTCTGCTGGCACGCAAGATGCTGCTCTTGTAGTTCGGGCCAGTTCTTAGGTCGTGTGATGGCATGGAGATAGGTTGGACTCGCACACAATGTGCAAACCCAGCTATTCTCATGTACTTTTGTTCATGCTGTCAATTCATTATCTTAGAAGCCATGTCTAGCTGCCAGGGCTGTGGTGAATTGTGCGACTGGACTGAAGTCCCGGGCTGCCATTAACATCGACAGACAGCAACCACTCAAGCGCACACCCGCCGGGGACCTTCTTTCTCTCCACTTGTGCCTTTCGACCACCCAATGGACACGATGTTTCGAGCATGCAAAACTAAGTGACATTGTAGTTAGGTATTCCCCTTGCAAAGTATACATATCGACTCGATCTTGAATTTACATTTTCTCCCACGCATGAGAAGTCCTTTTTTGTTGCACAGTAGAAGTCATCGCATACCAGTAGCATGGGAATTACGAACGGCGTACTCACCAGACTATCGATAAGAGTTCTACGTGTCCAGACTTTTGGAGCAAAATTTCCAGCAACGCTAGTCTATGCCGTCAAATTAGTAATACGCAACTGGAGTGGTTGTAGACGCGTCAAGGACGCGCTTAGATAGGGCGCAGGAATTTATCAGGACCACGATGGCCTTGATCTTCCACTTCACTCAACATTTTATATTACGCAGACGCTGCTTCACTCAAGATTAAGATATCATGATCTACCAATGTTTGAAGTTAACAACTTTAAGCTCCGCGACCTCTGTCGCGAATGGTGCCTTAGCCCTTGAGCGTATTTCAGAGGTTCTGTTCGTGACCATCATTCCCGTCTCAGCTTTGCTTTCTTCTCGCCCTTGGCCGACGAGCTTTCGCTCATCGGTTCTCGTCGGACATCTTCCTTGGGATAACTTTGTTCTTGGCTTGGAAAGCGTTGAGCCACTTGCGTGGCTGTCGGTCGACTTTTAGGATCCCAAGCTAGAAGCTCAAGTGCGAGATCCCAAAATTTTGGATAGTGTAGTTCAGTCGTATTCGTTTCCATGGTCCTCTTGAAGGACTGATATATCGAAGCTCTACCAAGCTGTTGGTGGAACTGCTTACTCATGAGGAAGTCAACCAAAGTGACACCAAGGCTCCACACGTCTGAGGGTCTCGAGAAGGGCTCAGATGATTCACCGTCCTTTATTCGCATTACCTCGGGAGCGAGGTAGGTCATGGTTCCTCGGTCATGACGAGTGCTCTTTGAGTTCGGGTCGCTGCATCCGAAGTCGACGATGACGGCGTGTACTGGGTTCGTGGAGCGATAGACGATATTATTAGGCTTGATATCGCGATGGAGTATACTGAGACTGTGGACATGAGCAAGGCCCGATGCTACCTGGTGCACAGAGTCGCGAAGGAAAGTAGCAGGAGCAGGGAGGGTTTTCCATTTTGCGAGCAATTGTAGCGCTCTGGAGGTTGCTGGCGGCGACATGACGAGGCCCACGGTTGGACCTTCATCCTGACGCCAGTCACGTGGGTTGGCGAATGGATCCCAGTTCATGACCTTGTCAAGCTTGCATACGTTCTTCTTAACATAGGTTTAGTTGTGCTTTCGGGGTCTGGATGGCGACTTACATGATTGAGGCGTCCAAGGATTTCAATTTCTCTTCTCAGATCGTTGAACTGTGCAGCAGTGCATTTGACCATTTTGACGGCGACTGGCTTGCCGTTTGACTTATCATAACCTAGAGATACGGTGCTTGTTGTGCCGTGGAGATTGGCATCGAAGATGCTATATCCATGGTAGTCGATAGTGGGCTTGGATGGTGTTGGAGACAAAAGCATGCTAGAGTTTTTGGGCACAGCGCTGGTCTGTTCCAGGGCTTCTTGAAGTTCACGTTGTTGGTGTTCCCGGCTGAGGTCTGTATAGACGAGCATGTAAGTGAGATCGCCGAGTCGGATGGTGGTACCATGTTGGAGAGAGGATTGGAAGGCCTGCTCGTCCTGGTCTCTCTTGATGTCTCGCTGGAGAGTTCTGCCGTCAACACAGACCTAGGGGGTGAATGAGCGGACGGTGTACTAATATGAAGGCGACACAATACCTTCCTGCTGTCAGATACAGCCATCAAAACCCCTGTTTCGAGCAAGCGTCGCAGCCTGCAGTGGCGCGAATGAAGGGCGTGTTCATTGGTAAGCGGAGCAAGAAGGAGGTCTACGAAGTTGTCTGGCTTATTGGGTCGGGAGCTTCCTACAACCCACCCCAAGCTTTGATTTGCAGGTGGCATCGTCATATTCAGTCGGTAATAACCGCAAAAGTCTTGGGGAGGTTCATGCTGAAGGGGTGGGGTAGTAACAGTAGCGAAACTACTATCAGTGGTACTTTCGTCAAGATGTGTGGCTTCATAGTGAATGAATTTGCGCACGTGAGGCCAGTTGTTGGCATCACTTTTGAGGAGCCGGACGACTTGACTAAAGAGTCTGCGTGCCGCGGGAGAGTGTGGCACTAGTCGCGCAAAGTCGCCATTAGACACTCCCAAGTGCACATTGTCCCATGACGGCACATCCGGTTCAGTATCACCGCCAGGCGAAGCCATGTAGTCGCGACAGTGGTATGGTGTTGGACCTTGGTTGAGGGAAAAGCGGGCCGAGGTTTACCGGGACGGTGATATTGGGCGCCCACCTGGGCAAGGGCCGGGCCCCGGGGGCCGGTGCCAAGGAAGAGCCGCCAAGACCTTGTGAGGACCTCCCGAGGTCGACCCGCCACAGTACATCTCAACACCAATCACTGCACCAGCATGACATCACCACAGCGTGACATGGCCACGCCACCACGTTCGCCTGAAATCCCCGAGGCAGTGCAAAGGATATACGAGGAACAGCTCATCACCTTGCCCCTCTTCGCTGCGCTTTCGAGACTGCAGGATCAGCTAAAGGCGAATGGCAACACTGAAGCGCCGCTCAACCGAGCGCGGTATAACAAGACTCCCGAACTAAGCTGGGGCCGACAGTCTCCGCAACTCACACCAACTCCTTCACCCTCACCATCGCTCAAATCCCCGCATCGCAACTCGCAGTCCTTTCCAACTCCACCAGACACCTCATCCCAACGCGAAGACTCAGCTTTTCCATCGTCTACAAAACCTGCCGCCACTCCTCGTCGACCTCGCCATAAGCCATCTTCGCGAAACTCACTGCAGTCATCTCACGTGATGTTTCGGCGCTCGAGGGTTCGCGAAAGTCGAGCGCTGGAAAGTCAGTTCTGGGAGCTGGACGCGTCGGGGCGGCGGGCCAGGCGAATCACTGGTAGATGAGCACTGAGTTTATAGCTGCATCGAAGGAAACATTGCCATGCATAGTCAAGGCATATGGGCAGCAGACATGAGGCGAAAGCATGTCCTGGGGTACGAACTCGGTCGTCTCTCGAACGCATTTACTGATTCTTCATAGCAGCAGTCATCGAGTCCTTTAGACACTTATCATATAACCGCACCCAAACGATACCGAACAGTCATATCACACGAGGACACACGAAATAGTATATGGCGGGGATCGGCTACCTACCAAGCAGTACAACATCTACGGTGCACGGCAGAAGTGCGGACACAATACGGTGCTAATAGCACTTGGAGGGATATACCGGGCACTTTCAGCATTGGCAAGTGGAAGAATTGCCGTTTTTGTCTGTACTGCCTTGTGGCTGCTGGGTGGGTGACGAAATGTTGAAGCATGGTCAATGTACCGTTCGGCGAAAAGAGTTACCTCACAGCTAAGGCACGAATCACGTTTACAGCATGCGGACCGACCGACACCAAGTATTATGGAAAGTATCTCGTCAAGAAGGTGTACAAGTGCTTAAATGCTTGTCGGAGCATCGAAGCGCTCCTAATATGCGAGGAGGACCACGGCGAGCAGCAACTGTAGAAAGAGGATGTCAGAAGTCGTTGGCCCGGTACACTGCCCGTAGAAGATGATCTTTGCCAAGCACTTTTTTGATTGTATCTCGGCGTTCCTACTGTGCAGTCTTTTAGATCAGCGCTCCAGCGACGTATTGTGCTTTGCGAGAAGTGCTCACCTGTGGGCCCTGTCAACTAGGGATTGACGCACCCCCTTGCTCGCACACCTAAAGCTATGTAGTACAAAATTCAAATATCAGAATCCGATGTGGCACAAGCGCCCCACCGCTGAGAACGTTTATGGGATACCACACTACGCTTTCGGCCTCTGGGCTAGACCAATGGCTTTTTGTTGGATCTCGACCTCGCCATCAAACATGGCAAGCTAAAGCTCGAACCCCCTTCTTTTTCTGTGACCCTATTACCGACCTTGGGGAAAATCTCAAAATACAGCTTACCGTTGATAACAAAAGCGAGCATCCTGTGTCTCAATCGCTTCCGATGGTATAGAGCATGATCTTTTTATTATATTCTTACGTTTGTGTCTTATGAGAAGCGAAACGAGGGCGATCGACGAAGGCTCAGGATTGTGCCGCGGCACAACAAGTCGGCAAGGCTACCTACCATACCTCACATACTCCATTCGAACTATAAGCTCTAGCCCACCAGCGCAGTAGGCCAGGTCGAGACATGTCAATGAATGGGGCTCGAAGCGGACCCACACATGAACGTTTCTTATTCAAACCGTTCACTTCCACTTATGAATATAGCAAGCCAGGCTCCGAAGGCTTTTTATTTTCTCTTCCACATTCGCGCTTACTTAATGGATTGTTGCCTGGGGTGGATCTTTCGCATTTTCCAGATTCTACCTATTTTGCCAATCGGGCACCCAATCAGGTAACCGTATGACTAACCACCGTAGGTATCAAGAGACCATTTCGTTCACACAGACAGTCTCATCAAAACCATTCTTATAGTCACCAGTGACTGCCGACAGGATCGCATCAATGCCCGCATAGCGTTGGCGCAGCCAGATAGCCGGTTTATTGGATTGCTGGTTTAATTCAGAGTAGGTCCGCTGGGAGTTCGTGCCGGTTACTGCAATCGCGTCTGGGCTGGCGGCTACCTGCTCATGGATAGCATCATCAACCACACTCGACTCGCGCAGATAGTCCGTCTTCTCAACCTCTAGTAGACCTTTGCTGCGGAGGTCTGCCAACCCATCAATCAGAGGCATCGTGACTATCGGTGTCTGAGGCTGTTTGAGGCCGCGGCGTAGAATCTCATAGAAGACGCTGACCATACTACGGATGGTCTCAGGCTCGAAGAGATCTTTCGCAGAAAGTTAGCCTGCCGAACTCTTGGAAGAGATGGAACTCTACGTCGAGCCGAGTCGACATAGCTACCGGTACTAGTGCGCGTACTAGGCCTTCTGGCTGGATCTTTCCAAGGTCTTGCTGAGAATGTAAAGCAAACATGAGTTGCGCTAGCGGATTCCGAGATGTGTCGTTTGTTCCGGGTAAGAGGACCGACACAATACGTTCATAAGAAATATCTTGGTTCGCAAATGCAGCCGCCGTTGTTGACCAGACCCGATGTACCAGCTCGACAAATGTGTCAGTACCACTGACAGTAATCCGCATGCACTGGGTATTGACAAAGAAACCAATCAATTCTTGAATCTCAGGCCGATTGCGATTGGCAATAGGCGTGCCAAATTTAGCATCCTCAGCTCCTGTAAGGCGATAGTGCGTTGCACGGAACATGGCGAGGAGCACAGTGAAGGGCGTCATTTGACATGTGCGGCAGAATGCCCAAAGCATGTAAGACAGAGGTCCCTCAATAACACTCGGGACAACACTAGCCTCGCCAGACAGTATGGCTGGTCGAGGGAAGTCAATAATTAGTTCAGCCGGTGAGCTATCCTCTACGACCTCGTGTACGAAGCCATCAAAGCTAAGAAACCCGATGCCCCTCTGTGCATGGGAAATGTCAGTGGAAGCCTATTGAGCAGGAACAACAACTAGTCACTCGTTCACACGAACATGGACGCAGGAAACGCTTTTCACTCGCGACATCTTTGGTCAGAGGACAGTCTCTTAAAATACAATCAGATATTTCAGACCCACCATCCGGGATACGAAACACCACCCAAATGACATTCAGAAATCTGCGATGCACTAACAAACAACAAGTCGGAGGTCCTACTAAAGACCGCCATTTTTCATAATGCCGTCTCCTGCGAATTGACTGTCTCAAATCTGAACTACATGCCAACATCGTTCACGGGCACGGAATAGTTCCAGGACAGTCTCGTATGTTCAGGAAACTACGTTTTTAGCCTACCTACTATCAGGATAGAACCAGGACCTTTCTATCATAGTTGGCAACAATCAAGCCAATCAAGCTTCAAGCCAGAGACTTGATTGGTGAGCGTCTGGGTAGACTTTGGCTTGATTGATAAGTTTTTGGGCCGAAATTGTGAGGCTTGACTGAGAAGGTCTGATAGGCTTGATAGTCTATATCGTAATTATCCCTTGGTGTTGAGGTTTGTCGTCCTCGTTGTCGTCCCAACTGTCCAACCTGTATGCAGCGTCTAACTCACTGTCAGTTATACCAAAATGTATGCTCGCGCTGTTGTCGTTTATACCAGCTTCTCGCCACCGTCGTACGCACTGTATTGTTGCCAAAAGTTGAGGTTGTATAGCCCGTTGGCGAGGCACTAGCAAGTCCCCTAGTTCGCCGAAGATACGTTTACACTCGCAGCTTGATGCTGGAATATATAGTACATTAAGTGCAAGCTTGCTGAGGTTGGGGTAGCAATCGCGTAGCTGTACCCGCTATTGTATAGGATTGTTGGCGTTTTCTGTATCTTTCTTCGCGCGTGGCTCGCTCCTCTTCAACCTGTCGTAGTCGTCGTCGCTATACGCCTAGATGCGCTGCTCGTGATAGCTAAGGATATATTTGAACACTGGTATTATCTTAGCAATATCACCAAACCCGTCGGTTTTGCCACGCCACATCTATACCTCCCATGTACCAGACTCTATGTGAGAACTTGACCCACTGGCGCTTGTACGTCCAGATTTGAAGGGTGTAATGAGCGCACAAAGCAGTGTAGAGAAACGAGATGATTGTTGGCTGTCACCGGGCATCTGGTATAACTAGCCGGTGCGTTTCCTGCCCATCCATCTGTCAGCAACAGTCGTTGACCTCTGCGAGACCATAGGCTTCGTATATGGACTTGTAGTTATAGATGACATTTCCGCATTTGACATCGGGTCCTTCTCATAAGCTCCTGCAGGTTTTCCAACTACCATCCGGGCTTGCATCTCAGCTGACTCGTGACCGGTATCCTCCGAAGAAGACACTACGGGCCAGGTCCACTATGATATGCGTGCATCAAGATTCATACAGACGAGACTATGCCAGGGTGAGCAGGAGTTTCTGCGATGGCCAGGGAACCGTCGTCAACGGTGGGCCACGGTGGGCGCAAGCGGACATTTAAAACCGGCACCGTACGGTAGCCTTTGGGTTAACCAGTGTCAAGTCTGCGCCTCAAAACCCTCTGTGGGATATTGCTTGAACCTACGTCTGATGCCTATG
>JACTNT010000057.1:0-60919 GCA_022343325.1 Plenodomus biglobosus
ATGGCCCGAAGTACTCTTTGTGGGTTGAATGGCATCAAGCAAGATGCCGCGAAGCCGGCTTTGATATTCCCTGAGGTGAAAGCCTTTACCCTTGCCGCGTTGTATAGGGAAGTGAAATGCTCTTTGCCTATTGCATTAACACCTCCTCCCTCCAGTCGGTCAACTTGTTCACGATAGGCTACTTTTAATGGGCCGAACGCTGCAACTTCACAGGGCTGTGTCTTATGTGATGTATGAGAGGGGAGACGATAGAGTATGGTGTTATTCTCGAAACAGAACTCTAGAATTTCTAGGCTCTCATAGCTTCCAAATCCGTCGCAAATCAGCACTCGTGGCTTACCGTTTGCTCGATCCTTAGTTTGGAGGTCGTAAATCCGCTTCAGCCATGCCAAGCTAATCTTGGGAATTAGTATACCCGGATTTGGTGCACGCATACTGCCACCCAGGAGTCTCAAATGTGGTCCAATTACTTCGGTGGGTGGTCGCAGGCCATATGATCATAGGCGTTAGATACCTACCATCGGTGCTAATACATTCTATAGCGGTGATAGTGGTCCGCTTGACACGAGCGCCTCTACAGCCTTACTGGTCATCCTTACCTACGAGGACTTTAACAGACTCAGATTGTTATAACAGAACCCCGGTCTCGTCCATGTTGTGTACATTTTCCTGTTGAATTCTCGGATCCTCTAGTACCTTACTGATCACACCAAACCAGTGTGTTACCTTCTCATGGGTGTTATTCTTATGACGGTTCCAGTCTAGACCTTTATCTTTCCTCGCTTTCAATTCTGGATAGCGTTGCCCGGGGGTTTAGAAGGTCTACTTTCTTGGGGCCGGTGACGGGTGGCTCTAAATGCTAAGGAACGCATGTGCTTCATCCGAAGAGGTTGCCCAAGATCAGCCATTTGTAGTGCGAAATCGACAAATGCTTTCACTTTGGATGGCAAGAAATACAGTTGGCTCTCGGCTTTGTCGTCCATCGATCGTCCACCAGCTTTGCGGCGTTGAAGGGTGGAAAAGGAGACGCCGTTGTAGTCTTCGAGGGAACGGTAGGGCCGACGCATGCCTTCAAGCACGCCTTTGGCTAATGCGTGGCTGGATCTATCCATGTTGACTGTGGAAATGAGTATGTAGATCTGCTTCGCTCTCGCAGAGGATAGGTGAAACTGTCGCTCACTGAGCAACCCACAAAGGGCGCGTGCCAAAAATAGAAATGAACTGCTGTTGGAAACTTCCAGAAGTCTGCACACTAGCACGCATGTACAACAGCTTCGTAGTCTCATGTCACGTTAGTTGATCTAGGTAAGCTTCATCAAAAGGGGCACAGCTGTTTCGTGGTGAAAGCAAGTGAAGGACTCGTTCGTGCAAGTGCTGCAACACCCGTAAATCGACTCACTAACGTCCCTCCACGTGTTACGGAAAACCACCTGTAGCGCAAAAAAGGAGGGGTATTTCAACTTTGCACCACTTAAACTCTGCGCGCGCGTTACAACATTCTATAATTATGCGATATTATCGTGCTGTAGGCAATCCTGAAGATATCTGGGCCTTCGCATACGAAAATTACCATCGCGTGGTTGCTGTCGCGCCAGATCTTTGGAGAACCTATTCTCGTCGTTTATCAGACTCCCTCAACGACAGAGCTGCCATGAGCCACTTACGACTGTTAAAGCCCATAGAAAGTCCTAACCTCCTGCTAAGAACCTGATCGCAGTGTTAGAACGCTCCTGCGACTCTTGTGTTGGATGTGGTGCGCAAAATAATGGGATATTGCCACTCAGCGCAGGATCTCCAATCAATGCGGGCACCAATCTAGCTAGCGTAAAACGACTGGAGCAGCTTACTTAATCACCCTAGCGTAATTTAAACATCGCCTCTGCGTGTGACTCAACCGTGGCTGTGCATGAGCAATCAGCAGATGACACACTATGACCGTGTTACATGTTTGGCACACGAGTAATCAAGACCCAAAACTGTCATTCTTCCTCACATTTAACTCAGACGCCCAACTCCAAGATATTCGCACTTCAACAACACAGTCCTAATACATCTGCGCCACTGAGACAGTCCACGGTCCCTGCTCCAGGACTTTGCTCTGCCGCGGCACTCTGCGCCTTCGCGTTGATGAACCCACTTCAACCTCTGGCGCATTCGGGCTTACATCTGCCTCTGGCGTAGCATCTTTACGCTTACGACCACTCTTTGCCTTAACCTTAGCCGCAGCAGCTTCGTCTTTTGCAGCACGTTTTGCTCGTGCCTCCTCAAGCTCCTGATAGCTCATCACCTTCGCCCTCCCTAGGATCTCTGAACGCGTCGATCGGCGAACCTTGGCTTCATTGTTTATCTGAGCCAAAAGCCTATTGTGATCCTGGAGGAGGCATTGTTTTGCAAAAAAGATCTGAGCAGCACTTGCAAGCTTCTGGACGCGCCGCTGTAGGCGTTGTTTGCTAAGCTCATCAGATGCACCAGCATCCTGTTCAATCAGCCTTTGTAAAGACATAAAGCCTGCTGCTGTCACTGGCGTTACAGTGGACTGTAATACTTCGTTTTGGATTACAGGTGCTACAATCTCATCAAGTTCAGCAGGTCGGAGTGCTGCAGGCGGCTTGGGTGTATTCCGGAGCACTCTTTCTGGATTAAACGGTAACAAGCCAGTCGCAGCCCAGCCGGCTATAATATTCCTCTTGGTTATCGCCTTTTGCCGTGCAGGGCTATAAAGATAGGTGAAATGCTCCTTGCCGATCGTGTCTATACCTCCTCGGTTCAGTCGCTCAACCTGGTCACGGTAGGCTATCTTCAAAGGTCCAAATACCGACACGTCACAGGGCTGGAGCTTGTGAGAGGTGTGAGAGGGTAGACGACACATAATGATGTTGTTCCCCAGACAGAACTCTAATACCTCTAGCGTTTCATGGGTTCCAAAGCCATCACAGATTAATACTCGTGGTTCACCGTTGGCTATTCCTTTGGTTTGGGGATCAAAGACACGCGTAAGCCACTCTAAATTGATCTTAGAGTCGTTGTATCCGTTTTCAGAATGCCCATAGTGCCAACCAGGGGTTGGGTGCGTGGTCCAGTTGCTTCGGTGGGTCGAAGCTGGCCAAACTATCAAGGGGAGCAGCGACCTACCGTCGGCACTTATGCATTCAATGGCCGTCACCATTGTCCGCTTAGTGCCCGCGCCTCTATAGTCACGTAAGTCATCCTTACCTGCAAGGACTTTAACTGAGCCAAGCTTGCTGAGCATGACTCCAGTCTCGTCCATGTTATAAACATTCTTCGGCTTAACAGCTGGGTTTTGGAGAATCCTGCCGATCACCTCAAACCACTCCGTCATCTTAGGATATATGTTGTTCTCATGCCGCTTCCAGTCCATCGCTCTGGCTCTCCTCGCTTTCAGCAGAGGATGGCGTCTCTCGAAGGCTCGTGCCCAGTTCTTGTTCGGAGGATTGTCTGGTCTCTTCGTCGTGCCTCGCTGGCGTGCGATGCTGTAGGCTAACGCAGGTACATATTTCATTCGGACAGGTTGTCCGAGGCTAGCCATTAATAGTAAGAATGCGAAAAGAGCTTTCTCTTCCTCTACTGTGAGGTATAGCTGCAGCCGTGCTTTGTGCTCTCTAGGGGGTCGTCCATGTGCGCGATAGAATAGCGTACTAAGAGGGACACCGCTTTCATCTGACAGTGCAGCCCATGTTGTAGGTACATCTAAAGGGGCCTGTGCCAGTACCTTGCTGGCTCGGTCCATGTTGGCGATCGTGGTGGTGCGACAGGCACGACAGGCAGCTGTCGACGAAGCACAGCAGACATCCGACGACAATGGGCGTGCACCGCCCGACTGCCAAAAATAGCCCATTGTCCATAGATGCTTCTAGAAGAGCGCCACACCAAGCACAGATCTGGCATAGCGGAGATATCCAGTACCGCGCACTAATGCTCTGATACTGACCACGTAAGCGCGCTAAGCCAGCTCGCTGAGACGCGTTCAAAACCTCCACGCCCGGAAGCCTCCGGATTACAACACCCCAAAGCCGAATAATTTGCTAGCTTCAGCATATCTTCTTCCATATCAGAACTACATCCTGAATGCTCCGATGTTGAACTTACCATCCTTAGACGTGCTGTAGCTGGGGTGTACAGCAAGTGTGGGGTAAAATGGTCTTGAAGGATTGATCGACAGTGAAGTCAAAACGTCGTATTTTTTGGCTACGTGCTGGGTATATAGTGAGAAGTCCCTAACGAAGAGACTGGCTGCATTACAATTAGCAGCGAACGCAGAGGAGAGAGGCAGTCTGCTTAAATAATAGTTTTTTGGCGGGACGGGTGGTTTTCCGTTACCCTTGGAAGGACATTACCCCGCATCTTCTGATTCGTCGAAGTCTTAGCGCGCTGCATTGCATGCATCAAAGCCATAATAAAATGACCACATGCACGCTCACATGCGAAGTTAACCAAGGATGAAAGTTGTTATTTAACCACCTTCAGGCTGCTGCCTAACTCGACTTATTCTCAAAACCACACATCAGCCTTAGATTAGTTATCGAAGTCCTACAAGTAGCAGCGCCCAAATCAAAGATGTGCGAGAGACATGTTTAAACTATAGTATACCGTAATTGCACCAACTCCCCAAAGCATCGGATCACAGAACACACTCCTATCCCTTGCAGTACGCACTGTGGCAACTATCAAGACAAACATATGGGCCAATCCAGTAGGTATGGTGGAGTCTGTCCCAAGTGTTGAGAATTCTTCAAGCTGTAAATTGGGACTTGATATTGGAATGCTTCCCACGTAATTGGGTTTGAGGGGTCATGTTGCCTTTGAGAATATTGAAGATCATCAGTGATATCCTATGGAATGAGACTATTCTCGACCATCTTGAGATCTTTGATGCATACATTGACTTGGTCATACACAAGTGACCAGCATTGAGAGATGATGTTGCCACCCACTACACTGTCTACTGATGGGAAGCGTTTATTACGGTAACGCTCCTCGATCTTACTCTCATCATCAAGTTCATTTAGCTCTGGGAACGGCTCATGTCCAACCATAATCTCGTAAATGGCTGAACCAAGTGCAAAAAGGTCAGAAGATTCGTCTGAGTGGCTGGGGGAACGAGGAAGATACGCCTTTACGTTTTCTAAAGCTTGACCATTCCAAATTGTTCCATCAGGGTCAGTGTATATGCCTTGGAAGTCAGAGAGCTTGACTTATATCGCAGTGGATAACTTCCTTTGTGTGTATATACGCAACCGCTTCAGCGGCTTGTTGGCATAATCTGATCCGGTCACGAGGCGTGAGACGGTGGGCACGAGTAGGGATCGAGGAGCAGATCTCTCACTGTCCCATTTTTTGCATGTTCTAATTGGAGGCCTCGCTCGTCGAGCCCATATGCAAGAATCCTAGGATGAGATCCAAGCGCTTCGTAAATCCGTGCTTCGACATTGAATCTGTCCCACTGCTCTTCCTTAATGCGCGGGTATTTTAATACAATATTATCACTGAGAAGGCCGATAAAGCTCGATGACCCAAAGCCAATGACCTTGCTCACCCCTGGAGGGTAATACAGAGGGACAGTTCGCCGAGACATATTGATATCGGCATGAGCTATATGGATAGACGAGGGCAACGGCGAGAGTAGAGATGCAGCGGATGATCGTCGGTGTAACGTCTATCCCTACATCTCGAGCCACCCTATGTGGCGAGCCGAATTTAAGGTACTTCAACTCCATAGTAATCACAAGTTCTTACCAATCTCTGTAATTACTTCGTACCATATAAGCACTGTACTTAGCTTCTAGGGTACTTGTAGACAGTCTCACGCCCTAAAATTACGTTAGCGTTGCTATCTTATCGCCACTTCAGAGAGAGGCTCTATATAGTAATCTTATAGAGCCGCCTTCGTACATCTCTAAAGACGACGTCTTGCTAACAGTTTATAGCCACTATTCAAGAGTCTCTGAGGGTGAGACCCTTCTTATCGTAATAAAACGTCATTTCGAGAGGGTTGTGGTTGTTGTGCGGGATTACTTTCTGGGGTCGCCACCGTTGATCAGTACTTGCGAATCTGTTTCGAGCTAGCGTGAAACTGAAGGCGAAACAGCCGAAGTGTAATTTATTCTCTGTGATGAGGTTAGCTTCATAAGCGTGGCTCCAGTCTGTGGCTGTGCTATAGCTTAGTAATGCCGAGCTTTTTCCGCCACATCCCTTTATCGAGAAACGTCTTGGAACCCATCTGGTGACGGCTCGCACCTCCTTCACCCTTACGTTAAGCTACCTGCGGTAAGCTATAGACCATCTCGTGGACTCTTCGCACAATTGTCAGCACCCTTCTTGAGCCACCTGGCGCCTCGCTGTGCCGACCTTACAAGAGCGCCAGGTACCTTTGTACGTTCTACTCCGCATCTGCAACTAACTTAATGTGCTAAGGTTTTATTACTTCAATTCCCTTGCTAACTGTTAAGCGCGTTTAGTAATAACCGTATGTTAGGATGTTAGTCGCTAAGGATCTGCTATCATACTTGGTAACATCTTTCTATAAGATAAAAGCCTTATTATAGCAACCTTGTAACTATAATATACAAGCAAAATTATACATACTACTTATCCCCAAGCACTCTCTTTCTCGTCTCCATCACTTGTACTTCCAGCTCTTCGGCCTCCTTAAAGCGTCCATCTCTATATAGAGTACTGGCACATTTTCCTGCGAGTTCAAATCTCTTCTTCCTCCTCTCTGTCGTCATCATCCGTACGACTATGCGACAGAGCGCACTGTGCATGCGGAAGTAGTCGCCTCCACTTGCTCCTATTACGATGATCATAGCTCGGAAACACTTTGACTAGCTGAGTGACAGCACGTTCATTCCATTGTCTGAACCGTCCCTGCGCCTGTAACCGCCTCCGTAGGGCGTTATGGATAAGGCGGTGAATATCCAGTGCAGACTCTGCAGGTCGTCTTGTGATAAGCGCAAACCTGTCCAGTACCTTAATCGCATTTTCTCTCACCTGCAACGACGCTGCATCCAGAAGATCGAGTGAAATGTCTCTCCGTTCTACGCACGCGGCGAGAAACAGTTATTCTGCAGCCACTGCATTCATATGGTGAACTTGGCTGATGGAGACAAACAGTGTAGCCGCTACAGGGTCTTCCATGCTAGAGCCCAGTCGCTTACCCTGAGACGAGTTGCTACTAGACTGTAGAGGTACCTCTCTGTGCTTGTCTAGTTGTGCTTGGTACTCCTGCACTGTCATGCTACTTGCATTCATGCACGCTGCTGCTTGCACAACTGCTATAGGCAGATGTAACAGCTCCCTAAGTAAGACATTTAACTCCTGCTGCTCAGTGCTTGAGAGTGGTCTGGACAAGCGATTCTGCAACATCCTTTGCGCCGTCTCTGGCAGGAGTTGTTGTAGCTCTATGACGTTTTGTGGAGCCAGCACCTTAGCTATATTGCTGTTCGTTGTTGTGAAAACGACAGAACATAATGTAGACTGCGGTAGATAATCGGCGAGGTGTGCTGCTTCTGCCGTTGATGAGCCGCTTAACCGTGAGATGGTGTCTGCATTGTCAAAAATCAGCAGACACTGCCGCTTAACGTAGCCGGACACCGGTCGCCCGGGGACACCGGTCGCCCGCGCCCGAACATCAACACCACGCCAACCCTCTAACTTTGACGCGTCATAACTCCACCACCATGGACCCGATCCAAGCTGCGATTGAAGCAATCGAATCACGAGAACCAGGAGAACATTTTACATATGCAGAAGTTGCGAGACGGTTTGGCGTGAGTCGAACTACACTGTCTATAAGGCATCGGAGCGTGCAGGGCTCGTATGAGGACTCCGCTGAAAATCAACGCGTACTTAGCCATCTAGAGGAGCTACGGCTTATACAGTACATTGATAACCTCACACGTGACGGCCTAGCACCCACGAGGGCTATGATACAGAACTTTGCCTCCTTAATAGCAAGGAAGCCCGTCTCAGAAAAATGGGTGACGCGCTTCCTTCACCGACACCCCAACGAGCTTGCATCGCATTGGACCACCGGCCTTGATCGTACTCGCCACCAGGCTGATTCTATACCCAAATACGAGTCATATTTCAACCTCCTGTCCACCAAAATGCACGAATATCACATGCAGCCGAAGGATATATACAATATGGATGAGAAGGGCTTCATGCTTGGGGTCACGGGTAGGAGTAAAAGGGTGTTTAGTAAGCAGATGTACGACCGCGGGGGGTATAAGAAGGTTATTCAGGATGGTAGTAGAGAGTGGATTACAGTCCTAGCAGCTATATATGCTAATGGGAGCGCGTTACCACCAAGCGTTATATACCAATCGGCTTCCAACGCCATCTACAACCGTTGGGTACAGGATATTCAACCAGAGGAGGACTCTGTATTTGTCACCTCAACCTCCTCAGGCTGGACTAACAATGAGGTAGGCTTGGCATGGCTTACACAGGTGTTTGATCGCTGTACGAAGGCAAAGTCTCCCAATCGACCTCGGATGCTACTTCTCGACGGCCATGGGAGCCACGTGACTATGGATTTCATCGAGTACTGTACTCAGAATCGTATCCACCTCCTCGTATTACCCCCTCAGAGCACCCATACGCTACAGCCACTCGATGTGGTGATGTTCAAGCCTCTAGCATCAGCCTACTCAAAGGAGCTTCAACAACATATATAGAGGGGCCGGGGACTAACTCCAATGGTGAAAGGTGATTTCTGGGCCTTATTTAGGCGTGCCTGGGCGTCCTCATTTATCGAAAAGCATATATTACAGTCCTTCAAGGCCACTAGGGTGGTGCCGTTGAGGCCGGAGGAGGTGCTTAGAAAGTTCAGAATCTCAACACCAACAACCCCACCAACCCCACCACAAGGTCTGTTATTAGTACTACGTGACGTCAATAGGCGTACGATAAGCCACCTCGTAGATCCAGCAATCAACCCACGGCTAGAGGTAGCAGATATCATCAAGAACACGATCCTCGACCTTCACGCTGCTAAGGAGATCCTAGAGCATGAGAATCAAGGGCTACAAGTAGCCCTTAGCAAGAAAAAGAAGCCTCGTAAGCCTAATCAGCCCCTCCAACTTCAACAGGGCGCTGATATCTAAGCTAGCTAGATATCAGGTCCGATGTATACGGAGAAAGCGCAGGGCCGCGATTCTGGAACGACGGCATACAGTGGTACAAAGAGTGCCCTGTGAATGCGATATACAATGCACTCCTCGACTCCCCACATCTCCAGATCTTTAACCTGGTCATAACTGTGGACAAGAGGATACACGTGGACTGGGAGGAACCAAGGCCTAACAAAGATTCCTATATCAGCTCCCAAGACGAAAATCCCATGGACGACTTCAAGCTGGAGAGATGCATGGCTGGCTTGGTGGCACGGAGGCTGTCTTTGAAAGTGACGACCTTAAGCTTGAGTAGGGAAGGAGAAGAGCTTGAGACGCCATTGAAACGGTACGTCAAGCGCATGGCTGAGTTCTTGGGTACGTGGGACATTGGAGAAGCCATCATAGTAGGTACCCTTGAATATTCGATGAAGACATGGGCAATTCCTCAAGCCAATGAAGAGAACCCTATGGAGATCCTCCAAAACGTTAGGGGCCTATTCGAGGGCCAAGTGCGTTGACAAAAAAAGACAGATGGACAGGAGCCAACAGAGTGGGAGAAAGAGGAATGCAGCATAAGCAGATTTTAGAACCATGGTTGTACCTTTTAATGAAAAACTGCTCATGAAAATTCAAACGCAAATGTGAACTTATTATGATATGTGTTGTGGTGTTTCTTTCCTTTGAGTTGAGCCTAGCCTTCAATGTTGTTAATATAGTACGATATTCCAATATTGCAAACAATGCATGATAAGTTGAATATATTTACCATTTTGAGAAAGCATCAGGTATAGAGAAATTCGCACTTTTATATTGTTAGATGAGAGCTTCGCATACGGCTAAGGGTGCTTCTGAAGGTAGCATTCAGCTTCCTCTAATACCTTAGTTACTGAATGCGTGTAATGTCTTAACTAATGCCTTAATTAAAGCCTTGCTTAGGGTTAACCTACTAGGTGGTACTTATCATATTAATCTGAATCTTAGTGTTTGTTATGTATCCTTAATTCAGTGTTTATAATATAATTAAAAATGAAGTTTCTTTAGGCCAACTTCTAGTAGAAGGTATATTAACCTTTTAGCTCCCATAACTAAGATGTCTCCTATAGAAGTTATAATATAATTAGCTTAGCCATATTGCTATAGATCGAAGCTCATCTGGCTAATAGTCGTTAGAAGTAACATAGTGATCAATCTCCTAAATTATTCCTAAGAAGTCTATCTTTTTACAATAGCCGATTTCACTCCTGTGCCACGCTGGTCGACATAAAGCTTTTTATAATTGCCAAGTAGCCTTCCCACCATCACCGTCGCTGGTATTGTAACTGTCGCTATTTGAATATCTGAGCGAGAACCCGAGCTCTGTGATATCTGGCTCTCGACGTCAACGAAGCGACAGCCTCGCGAAATCTCGGGCCCATCCATATTGTCTGCCCTTGTCAGCCAACATGTTCTCTTGAGCTTTCCACAATTCTTACTCTTGTTATCGTCAAGACGTATGATTCTAGTCGTGTTGCTGTCAACACTGTACACGAATTGCTTTTTCTCTGACCTCCTTGTTGGACTCCAACGGCTCGGACTGATGGTCCGCTCAGAGTGACTTGTTCGGAAAGACATCACCACTATGGAGTGTGTTATCATGTTATTTGAGCTGGAAACGTCTTTACTTAAATGTCGATCATCTCTGAGTCAGGGGCGGCGTCACCTGCAGGCTCATTGCAAGGATCAAAGTTGTCAGCCAATGAAATTCAAATGGTGCTGCATTCGTCCCGTCACCCTTTCTGTTGTGGTACGTTGTTATCAACTGGCGAGTAACGTCTGCGCAAAAATGAGACCAAACTATTGCCGAATCCATTGATAGGGAATCATCCCCTGCTCGGGGGTGGGCAGGTGATGTCAGATGAGCGTCAGTCCAGAATATGAGAAAGCAGTGATAGTGGCCGCCTGCAGCAATACCAACACCTCTAGAGTGAAATTTATTGAAGTCATTTCGCAGGATAATTTATAAGATTAGATTAGCCTACTGACACAAGATCAGTGCTTTGAATTTGCTGATGCAGCCATAGGCAAGGCGTTGTGGGTGTTCAGAAGGACCGTGAACAGGAATGATCGACGGTGCGTTGCCATACGCTGTGGGCATAGAGACACCAATAATTCCCAACAAGCAGTATATAGTATCTTCTTCCTCGGTTATTTTGCGATTATTGGCCCATTGTTTTCGTTCAGATACAGTGAACTGGCCTAGAGCACAGTTACGCAATGCGGCGAGCGGGATGCTGGTGATGTCGTGTATGAGCTGGTCGAGCGACGCTTTGCTGCCTATGTAATTACTCTCCTTCACAAGAGAAGAATTCGACAAACACTGGCGCGATTAGCTATTGGAGCGTCCATCCTCTAGTAAACCATTTGGTCTCTCGAAAGGATGCCTCCCAGTCGCTGCGTTGGATCGGCGCTGTCTTAGTCGACACTGACACGTCTGACAAGAAGACGTAGCATCGTGACGCATTCTTGTACCACTGGAACATTGAGTTGATCGCTTTCGAACGCTCACGAAGGTCCCACCTGTCGATGCAGCATGTGTCGATCCAGAAGTAGTGCAGCTCGTCCTGCGCCGCCTGTTTGGCGCAGAACTGGAGCTTTTGATAGGCTTCTTCCTTCTCCTTGTAAGTTCCATTTGATATATCTTCAAAAAAGATCTCAGAACCGCTCCATCTGTGCGACAGAATGGCGTAGGGCGGGACTGTTTTGCCGCGGAAATCCGTTGAGACGGGCCTTCCCAGTGCATCAAAGTGGAGAAGCCGCATAGCGTTTCGAGTTTTGGCCTAGCCTAAGAACGACAAGGCGCGAACGACGTCAATGGTGTTAATAGTGGAACGGCAAAGTCGCGACAGAGCGAAGCAGGCAGAGGAAGCTTACGCCGGGCTGCTGTGAAGGCTGCCTCTCGAGGCAGTGCGTGTAACCAGGCTTAACGTTACCTATTAGCGGATGCTGGGCGCAACGAGCATCCTGCAGCGCCCCGCGTCATAACTTGTGCTGGACAGCGTTGGCTATGTGAACTCACGTTAGACTACTGCGCACGAAGGCAGAGTGCCAGCGAATTGAATAGCATCGTAGCGTCTCGCGAGACTTATGCAACCAAGGAAGGGTGCGCAGCGATGTTAGTTGTGTAGACGTAGGGATACTGTCTCGCTGCGCACACTTTGCGCACACTTCCACAGACGTATAGCAAAAGTAGTACGAGCCTAAGCTAAGCGAAGCGCTCTTTGATAGCATTTCAAAGAACATACTAAAGTGATTATGAGGCGCGGCTGTCTGCAACGCGCGCGTGCATGTCTGGATCAACAGCTGCCCGTCCCGCGTGCTGTGGCTTAGAACTGCAGCTCAGAGCACTCCCCCCCGGCAGCTCATATTCCCGACTTTGCCGCGACATACACAGTAACCATGTAGCAGGCTACTGCAAGCTGCCGCGTGCTAAGATTGGTGGTGCAACACAGTGAGCCCCCAGCGCAACACGTCTATATGCCGCCAGGGAGGCGTCGGAGTGAAAACCATGTGGATAGCTCACCATCCTACGGACGAAAATCAATATCTACCAGCCTATTCCAGTGTTTGGCCCCAATCTCAAAAATATCTCAGCATCTCATTTGAAACGTCACGAATGTTGGGGCAGTAACACTATGACATACAAATCGCATGGACTATGGAGCCATGTAGCTGACACTATCCTTAAATAGATTGGACTCTTATACAACTTAAGCAGAATGCTCTAGGGCCTGAATTATATATCATGCTTCGGCTGCTGATACTCACTTTAAGACATCGCTCCGTCTTCTCCATCTTCCCCCTTTCTCCCTTCTGCCACCCAAGTAGTATAGACCAGCTCTCCACTCCAGCATTGCCCTCAGTTCCACCTTCCGCATTCTCTCCTGGCCGATGCCAACCACAAACTCTCTTCCTGCGAACAACAATTCTTGCTCTCCATTCTGCAAGTATCGACTAGTTTACTTACAGTCGGTAGTGATAATCTGCTACCTGGCCATTTAAATTTGCCGATTTCCCAGGCTACCGCCGCCGTACAGCAACAGGATTCTCACCTTTCAAACCCTGAAGCTGCACTCGTATTTACCTCATGCTTTGTAGGGTATAACATTTTGCACACGTTGACTACCATCTTTCCTAATCGTGTTCAATTTTACGTGTACAAGTCACCCATTTACTCACTCGAACTCGACGAGGATACCTCCACTTCGCCTACACCATGACATACTCACCAAACTTCGTTGCCGAGAACCAGGCTGCTCTGGACCATTTTATCCAACTCCCAGTATCCCAGCATATGATTACATATCTCGCACAAAAGGCCACACAATCTATTCGCTGCAAACCATCTATCAAGAAGAATTACCCGGATACACCTCTTGTCTCAGCTCCTCAGCATGCTGTTACTCAGCTTCGTCTGCCATCATTAGAAGAGTTCATCACATCATTAGTAAAGAGGTCCCACGTACAGGTGCCAACTCTTATGAGCTCCCTCATCTACCTGAGCCGTATGGGATCCCGCTTGTCACCAGTCATCAAGGACATGCCATGTACTGCCCATCGCATCTTCCTCGTCTCGCTCATCCTTGCGGCTAAGAACCTCAATGACTCCTGCCCCACCAATAAGCACTGGGCTGATTACAGCATAGTCCCTGGTTTTGCGAACTCTGGTTTTTCTACCACCGAGGTCAATCTTATGGAGAAGCAACTGCTTTCACTACTCAACTGGGATATCCGTATCAACCCTGATGACTTGTACTACCACTTTGAGCCATTCCTAGCTCTCATCCGTAACAAGCAATCGCATCGAGCCCAGAAGGCAAGGCTAGTGGAGGAGAGGTGGCACTCCGTCCGTCAGGAGTACCCGTTTAAGGCTGAGGCCCCCTCTACTGCATGGGATTTTCTCACAAACTTCGCAGATGAGTACGACCAGGCCCTTATGCAACGCTACAACGCATGTCAAGGCGCCAACATATTATATATCCGTTCCGTCAGGCAAGAAGGGTGGCAAGACACCCGAGCTTTCAAAAAGGCCAACTCGAGAAGATTGTTCAACAGGGCGTTTGGCCACAGTAGCAATCCCTATGTCAGCCATGTTGGCTATTGAGATGCTTCATCTCCATACCACCTATCTAGACCACGATTCTCTTAAGGAGCGACTATACTCCTCTGTAAAATATCCGTAGAGTAAATTTTCCTGGAACCAAGACATGTAGTTGTTCTGTATTTGTTGCAAAGCTGTCTAGACGAAAGTTATGGCGTCGTATTATCGCAAGCTTGTACGAGTAGGGTTTTAGTAGATAAATGATTTCAGAAGGCGACCCGCCAAGTAGCACAGTAGCAAAACTCAGATCTCCCACACATACACCTACACAAAGTCTCGCAGTCCCAATCGTTCCAACTGGTCTTCATTGATGAATCTGATATTGACAAGCGCATCGACACTCGACGCACTAGGTAGCCGCCTATCGGCACTACTGTCTACTTCAGGCATCTGCTGGATCCAAATCCGATCTAACGTTACGAAGCTCCTTCTGCTGCCCAAATCAGATATCAAGTCATACTAGATTGGGAGTTTGTAAGCCATATACACACGGCCCTGGCACTTAGAACAACCTTACTACCTGGTGTATCTCTTACTCTCACAAAGTATGAATCTTCTGCCTCTTTGAAACGAGCGACTTCTCGAAAGAATTCAACAGGGCTCCAACTCTTATTCTACCCCCTAATGCCTGCTAACTAGGTATACTATAACCCAGCAAAATACACAAGAGCCACCTAATATAGTAACTGCGGTGTAAGAAGCAGAAGCCCATAAAGGCCATATTAAACCCAACTAGCGTACTCTAATAAAGCACAATGCGCCAATTAGCTTGGAACATACCCCGCTAGACACACCACCTACACAGCGGCCCCTCGTCGTGACGAGGGCCGAACATTCCAGGGTCTAGGGAAGTCTCGAGTGATGGGCCACAGATATCGGGACCGTAATATAAGCTCCAATCGGCTACGCGTAAAAGTCAGATTCACTATCCAAATAAAATTAGAGGAAAATTCCTCGTGTTGGCGGTGCGCAGAGGGCTGCTCAAGGTTTTATCGTTCGTAAAGTTCAATATTGTTTATCTGAAATGATTGAAGGTTGATCACATTGCCATAATCATATCGAAAACCATCACGCGACCACTAACAGCCTTGCAAAGGTCCTCAAGAGCTTGTCCAGGCTCATATACACACTCATTCTCATCGGGGTAGAAGCCCGCGTGTAATGCAAATTCTTTCTGTGCCCGGTCTTCTAGTTTCCCACATGATATCTTTTTAACAAGCCAGTCGTTCATGACGCGGTGTACTTCCCTTGCAATATCTTTTCGCTGCTTCCATAATTCTAATCTTGAGGTCTTTTGTTCCTGGAGCCCGTATTTCTTTATAAGGTCCGCGATATTCACTTCAGCGATTTGCATAGTAGCATCGGTATTAGGCGTCTGACTATATTTGTCAATTCACTAAGTAATATGAACACAGAAGCGTACAAACCTGACAGGTCATGGCTGTGAGTAGATGGCCTCAATAGCTAAATTCACCAGCAAATTGAGTAGAGATATACGTCCCACCATGGATTCGGCACGCTCTGGCTGGGCGTAATCAAGCACTGTGAAATTACTAATTTGGACTCCGTCACACAAATATGCCTGGTATAGTAATTTAACAAGCCGTTGATATTTTAAAGGCAGGAAAGACATCATTGTATATACATCCTCAAGTACAGGGTTACAGTCAGTCTGCAAAGCGTCTTTTCCCTAAAGCTTCGCAATGGAAAGCTCGGTATTGTGTATACAGTACAGGTTTTCGGTTACTGGATTAAATAAAGGGTCCTACACTTGAATTAGCTACTGAATTCCACTTGTGCAACGAAGGCTACGCGACTTCGAGTGCGAAACAGGCGGTGGAGTGAGGTGAGGCCGTATGCCAGAGGCGTGGGTTGGTGGTATGATTCTTTATGTTGTGTAGTAATTCCTGGCCGGCAAGCTCGCATCGAGACATTCCGTGTCCCATCATAGCTCAAGTGAGTGAATCAGCGGATCAAGTAGTTTCAGAGTTGTACCTGGTGCACGAGCCGTGAAATATGCAAGTCTGAGCTCCTCTTGACTGTGTTGCTAGAGGGGTTGAGGCGCGAAAAGTCTCACTGGATAAAACCACCGATAGCATCACCAAGACGCTTGTTATTTTCTTGTTTAAACATATCCATAGATACAAAATTGAGTGTGAGTACAAGAAGATAGTGGTGTTCCGCTACAGCAGTGGATCGCCACATGTGGATGCACGTTATTGCGAGATAGCAATAAGACTAAGAATTATCTGCAACCCCAATCCCCGCCGACCATTCGTGCCACCCGAGCTTTCCATTGTACTGGCGCTACACTGAGCTGTGTTACTTTAACGTTTGTTCCTGACACATCTGCATTAGTCGCGGGCTCTTGTATTTGCGAACTCTTTGCGGCGCGCTTCGCTCGTGCCTCTTCAATCACCTCGTAGCTCATCACTCCTGCCTTTTATAGTATCAACGATTTCGCCCACCGCCGAGCTTGGACCGCGCCGTTGAGCTTGGACAAGAACCGGTTCTGGTCCTGGAGAAGCGAGCGTTCGGCGAAGGATACGTGGGCGGCAGTTGCGAGTTTCTATACGCGCCTCTCTATGCGCTGTATACTTCTTTCGCCAATTGCAAGAGCATCGCGCTTGATCATGCCATGCAACGACGTCAGAGGCTCTGTTGTCACGGGCTTCACAGGTGTGGCAGGCGTTTGTGGCGACTCTTCTGGCCGACAAGGCCCTATGACCTCACCAGCCATTCAGATGTTGTGACGGGCATTGGGGTTGGAGGTTTCGGCAAGTCTTTCAGTACCCACCTCTCCTTTTTTTGCTCAAATGGAAACAGCCCAGCTGCTTTCCGTCCAGCCATAACTTTCCTCTTAGTGAACGCCCTGAGCCTGGCAGGGCTATACAATGAAGTTAAGTGCTCTTTGCCAATTGTGTCTACGCCTCTTCGGTTCAGTCGATCGACCTGGTCACGGTAAGCTGTATTCAGAGGGGCAAAAGGCCCAAAATCGCAAGCCTGAAGCTTGTGAGAAGTATGCCGGGGGAGACGACACAGAATGATGTTGCTCTCGAAGCAGAACTCCAGGACGTAGAGCGTTTCATGACTTCCGAAACCATCACAGGTTAATTCTCGTGGGCTCCCGTTAGCTGTCTCTCTAGTCTGGGGTCAGACACGCGCGTGAGCCACTCCAGACTGATATTTGAGTCGCCGTAGACCTTCTCAGAGTGAGAGTACTGCCATCTAGGCGTCGAATAAGTGGTCTGGTTGCTGCGGTGGGTGGAAGCTGGCCAAATGATGAGTGGGAGTAGCGACCTACCGTCGGCGCTCACGTATTTAATTGTAGTCACCGTTGTTCGCTTGACACTTGCACCTATATAGTCACTCAGGTCGTCCTTAACTACGAGCACTTTGACAGAGCCGAGAATTCCGAGCATGACGCCCGTCTCGTACATGTTATACACATTCTCAGGACGAACGGCGCGCTTACAAAGTACCTCGCCAATAATCTCGAACCAATGGGTGATCTTATATTTTATGTTCTTCTCATGACGCTGCCAGCCGATTGTCTTCACTTTTCTCGCTTTGAGCTCTGGAAGGCGCTTCTGGAAGGCCAGAGGCCAGTTCTTGCCTGGAGGCTTATTTGGCCTGTCCACTGCACACCGCCGGCGGGCGACACTGAAGGCTAGGAGGACATCACCCCACTCTGCTTGTGTAGCATGCGTTCGGGGCACGCCATCAAGATGGCTCCGCGCCAGCACCTGGCTGGGTCTATCCATGTCGATCCTGGCATAGATGGTGAAGGGAAGTAAACGCGTGAGAGGAAGTGGACACGCCTCTTTTCTGAAAATAGGTTTCTCGAATGTACCAAATTTAGACAATCAGCGGCAGTGCAGTATAAGCCTAGTCGTTTATCGGCAGTTAGAGAGGAGATGTCAGATGAGCTGCGATTGCTGCCAAAATTTCACCAGACGGCCTGTTCACAGCAGCAGACAAGAGCTGTTCAATTGGCCAATGTGCTCTATTAGATAAGCTATTTCATTATCCGACATAGTTGCCCTGGAAGAGTGATCGTCCGACGATGGTAGTTGCACCCGTGTAGTGAGAGCCTGCTTGAGTGATCCTCATGACTCGCGAGCCCGGCGCCTCACCTGCTTCGGGGCTCGACGGACCCGAAGTGCTCTTCTGATTGCAACTATAGTCATCCGCTGATACAGCAAGCGCCCTAACCTATCGGCGAATCTTTGCAGCAACAGCAACGAATCCAGGGTCGTTTGAGTGCATAAACTTTCGTCATGTACCTGTTGCTCTCACTTTCACCAGCTCACTAACGTGAAATCGCTGCCCCTCTAACTCCCCTCTTCCTCCTTCTCCACATCTGCTCACCGCACCTAGAACCCCCACACAATACACCATCAGCCGCTCTCTCCAGTAGTCAACTGTCACAAACAGCTTATCCCACTCTGTCCTCACCCCACACTCAATACACTCGATACACGACACTCGCTAGCTGCCATGGCTTCCACTGCAGCTACCGACTCTTCGTCAGCCATCGTCAAAGTCACCACCTCCGATGGCACCACCATATCGGTTGCCCGCCCCGTTGCCGAGCGTTCCATTCTGATCAAGAAATTGCTTGAGGATCTGGGCGGCGACACCGAGGAAGCCATCCCCATCCCTAACGTATGACGCCAGATTCTTACACGCTGACCAACATAATAACGCATTGGCTGACGCGACAGAGGTCAAAGAGGCTGTCATGAAGAAGGTCCTGGAGTGGTGCGACCACCACAAGAGCGACCCTCCCGCCTCTCAGGACCATGACCTGGACTCGCGCATGAACTCGACTGACATTGACGAGTGGGATCAGATGTTCATGCAGGTGGACCAAGAGATGCTCTTCGACATCATCATTGTATATTCCTTTTCACCCCGCTTCCACCCTACTACGTACGCGTTTTAACACATCTTTAGGCTGCTCAGTACCTCGAGGTCAAGGCCCTCCTCGACATCGCCTGCAAAACCGTTGCTAACATGATCAAGGGAAATTCGCGTGACGAGATTAGTAAGACCTTCAACATCCAGAACGACTTCACCCCCGAGGAGGAGGAGCTGCTCCGCCGCGAGAACGAGTGGGCCGAGAACCACTAACCGACCCATTTGGCAGCATCTTTCTTTTCCCTCCATTTACCAGCACGCATCCAGTTTCCGTTTTAAGACCGTGCGGGCCGGGTCACATTGAAATGGGCCTCGTCACCGGCGTCATGGAGCTTCACTGTGTTATTGTCCAAGTGCGGTCACGGCTATTACGACGAGAGGAACAGGCCTAGCATGGTCAAGGTCATCACCGGGCAGACTGCAATTGTTCTTTTGCAACTCGACACGTACAGACTGTGCATTCCAGCAATTCAAAATTTAACTTTCGATATTCAAACGTCCATGTCTGCCTGTCGTGCTGTTATGACGTCTGTTTTCAGAGAGGCGAAAGCAATACTCACACTAGGCCCTTTTTCGTCGGGCACCTTCGTGACCAACAGAAATTAACAAAGCAGTCACGCAATGGGTACTCCACACAAGGTGCCGACAGTCTCACAATCCAGTCATCCTCGTCACTCCAATCCACGACAATGAACCTGACAGGTCACGCACTGGACCGAATGACTCGTGTCGAGCACCCGTCGTGGAGTTGAGAGAGAGGCATATAATATTGTTTGCACAGCCTGCGCCCCCTAGGGCAGGAGTAGGTGAAGTGACTGGCTAGCTTGACAAGCTGAATATCTACATGAAAAGCATCATCTTTGCTAAGCATCGTACCACCGCATCTACCACCCCATCTACCAGCCACTCTTGGGCTTCGCCGAGGTTGCGGCACCCGAAGACCAAGGGGATGCGGAAGGGGTGTTTCGAGACGTGACGTCGGCTGGGGTGAGGACTTCGGATTCGTCGATGTTGTCTACGCCGAGGGCTTCGAGGATCTGCGTGGTGGGGGGCGGGAAGGTAGGATGGAGTGTAGCGTTGATTTGATAGAAGGGTATGTAGCCGGAGAAAGAGAAAAGACAAAACATACCTAACGCTCGACAAAATTTCCGATTCTCGCCTTATTCAGGACGGGAATCGTCACTGTAACCATGATCTCCTAGATCATCTTTGGATCGCTCATCCACGCCACTCCCGCCTGGACTGGAATATCGGCAGGTACGCGCTCGAGAGCCATGACGGCCGATACTCCGGCTTCTTTGGCTATCCGTGCCTATAGGGGGAACCATTGTGTCAGTGATTGCGTGTGGGTGGAGATAGTGGGTTTGGGGAGGCGGGGAAGGTGGTGGAACGGGGTGTGTTGGGGAATTGGGGGAAGTGCAGATGGAAGGCTTTCTTTCCTCACTCACCTGCTCGGCGTTGACTATGTCCATAATCATACCACCTTTAAGCACGCGTGCCAGGCCGGCGTGGACGGCGAAGTTGTTTTCGCCATCTTATGTGGCGTTGCCGTTTGAAGTGGGGAGTTCGGTAGCCATGTGTGTCGTCGTGTGTTTGCGTAGATGCATGCGTGCGTGCGGTCGTGTATGTAGTGTATGTGAGTGCGTGCATCAGAAAGAGGAGGCGGGGGAGGTAAGTGGAGGGAGATGTTGGAAGTTCAACGCAGTCAAGTCCAGTGCAGTCACTACGAAAAACCGACCTAGGTATATCGAATGAAAAGGAAAGAAAACAGAGACGAGAGGCAGGCAGTAAGAAAGAGGTAAAGTCCACTTTAGTCTCGATCCCAAGTAATAAGTAATAAAAGCAACAAAAGTGTACCAAAGCTAGTCCCAATAGGGAGAATAAGTGTAGTAGGTTTAACATCTAGAAAAAAAGAGAGACGGCAGGAAAGTGGATATGTAGTTTCTACACAGTGCGCACACGATCGTCGCAGCGCTTTCCATCCTACGATTCTAAAACCTCTACTCAAAAACATTGGCTCTTTCCCACACCGAGCGAAATGCTGACTTACCCTTTTTTTCTTTGTCTCAAACCCCCGCCGCTTTGGCCGCTGACTGAGTACATACGCCCAGCCAGACTACGCCAGTTAGCTCCGGAGGGGTCAGCGCTTGCACAGTTAAATTTATGCGCTCCTGCAGTCGATCTTTGCTCCTTTGAAGCGCACTGTGCAGCAACGTAAGTACTTCCAACGCATGAGACATCTCATGCAGTGGATCGATGCTTGCAATCTGAAGGCTACCTAGGTCAGCTGGAGGTCTGGAGACGTCTGGGAGGACTAGGTCTGGATTGAAGAGGAATAGCCCGGCCACAGACCACCCAGCTTCAGCGCACGATTCCTCGCGGGACTGTAAACGTAACTGAATTCCTTTCTGCCAACCACGTCCACGCCTCATTGGCTTTGCCGCTCGACTCGTTCACGGTACACGCTCTCCAAGGCTGCCAAAGGCCCAAGGTCGCATGGCTGTACCTCATCTTAGAACTCCAGGATCTCGTGCGTTTGAAAGCCATCACCGATTAGCACTCGTGCTGTTCCGCTAGCTCTTTTCAACGTCTGGGGCTCCAACACGCGCGTTAGCCACTTCAAGCTGATCCTAGAGTCGTTGCACCCATTCTCAGAGTACGTTTACAGTCAACTAGGGGTTTCGTATGTGATCCAGTTGCTCTAATGGGTCGAAGCCGGCCAGATGATGAGAGACAGCGGCGTCCTCCCCATCAGCACTGATGCACTTGATAGCAGTCACGTTAGCACTCGCACAGTGATGGAACGATATCTCGATCGAGAATTCAACAGCCTCTACCTCCAATCCGCTTTGGAGAGGATCTAATATTATTGCTCTACAGGGTCCAGACGCAGGTAGAATTATGTCTTAGCGAGTTCACCCTATTCTACAGACCTACAGGCTGATAGTGTAGATGGTTCTCGTGGTGGAATATTCGACCGACAGGGAGGGAAGTTATGTGTAAGATCGAATAACATTTTGTAAATGACAGGAGGTTTGTGATCATTGCCCGCGGACTCACCAACTATCAAGCCAAGAACGCGCACGGAACCCTCAGGTCTACTCCCACTACGACATATAACCCCAAAAAATACGTATGATCCATAAATAAAGATTATAGGTAAGTAGCATAGCACAGAACACACATTTTTACAACGACCTCGAGGACTATGACAATACTATAGAGTCTTGAAGGAATAGCTTGTACTTGGCCAAAGTTTCCCGGGTGGACATAATGTACTTTAAGCAGGTTCCTTCGTCATGGTCCAAATTTCCCTTCTATGGGCGAACAGCCAAAAGCCTTTGACCACATGCTGCATCTTGACCTGTCTGTACACAACAAGATCGGGGTCGCAACGCGATCACCGAACTTTATATCGACGGCCTATCCTATCTCAATTGAAGCCATACAACCTGACACAATACCTCCTATCTTGAGGTGTCTCTTGAGACATTGATTGAAAAGGTAGCGCTATGCTCTCGATTATCTACAACTGTTCGGAGTGTTGAATGTACCGCTGCAGCGCGTTGTTGAAGGTGGAGGTGGAGATAGAGGCGCCTCCATCACAGCAGCCTTTTGAGCACCACCAAAACGAGACTCTCTCCTCTGTATCTGATGGCGAGTACTTGAAACTAAGTATCGCATCAGCTAGACACTCAATGTCTATATCTTCACTATTTAGCATAGCCTACCTAAATAGCCCACTAACGGTACATGAATGTGTGGTTCTTACTCTACATCTTTTGTCAAGGTAGTTTGCGAAAGAAATACGTTGATATACTTTGATATACTTAGGTGGCAATGAAAGACACGATATTTATAGAATTATCAAGGCTAGAACTGTAGTAGGAAGCTTCTGTTAAAGCTTACAAAAGTGATACGGCCTATAGATTGACTCAAGGCAACACTCGAGTCGTGAACTGCTACAATAAACTACGATATTCGGGAGGTAGCCAGAGTAAATTGCGAGCCTTCCAGGAAATCCACGATGCGCCAACAGCTATTTCTGGCAATGAAGGAGTTGTATTTAACGTAACTTCTGAAAGAGTACAGCTGCTAAAGGGCCGCGCCGAGTTTGAACAAGCAGACAGATTATTCGATTCACGCAACCTCTAGCAGTCACTGTGTCAAGGACCTGTCCCGTAAATATATCCCACAACTTGACTGTCTTGTCATATGATCTAGACGCCACCGTCTGTCCATTGAGCGAAAATGTCACTGATGTGACCCTGTCTGCATGGCCTTCAAGCGTCTGCAGACATGCGCTTCAGTCTTGTTCGCAACCCGGATGCTGTGTCATCCATCTAGGTATCGCTTGCGAGAAAATCTGCCGTACCATAATATTTTCCTGTGCAAAAATGAGCGCCGAGGAGTAGATCTGCAGCGGTGCCTGTTCGATTAACGTCCGGCTGGATCGCACGAATCGTATCACATCTCGTAACAGTATCTGCAAGCTCCGACCTGTCTGCTATAATACAATGTCTGGTAAGCCGTAAACTCTCTCGTCTCAGCAGTCTTCTTCACCTTACCTCAGTCATGTCGTTCAATTGCCTCATTGCTCTCATGCCATCCGAGACCCAGCCGAGCCAGCCAAGCGCTTCAAACAGCATCAGCAAGCGAGCCTGCAGAAACTCATGCACTACTCCTCCATGTTCGAGGGTCATCCTGCTCGCCTTGACATGGTCGGCCCAGTGGAAGAATGCGCACTGCACACATTGACGGACCACTTTATCGACGGCTTCCTGGACCTGAGTTCCTGGCCAGCGCACACCCAAAATATCGGTCGTGAGCGTCTGCGACATACTGCTGAGCAACCTATGCGCCAGCTGATGATGTGCCTGAGGCTGTCCGTAGGAGAAGATTGCGCACCCGGATCCGGTGGTAAAGTAGTCTTTCGCCGACTGTTGCACGAAGGAGATGATCCTCGCACATAGTCAGAACGAGCCGCATGAACTGACCAGCTCGTCGATCTTCTGAGAATCATCGATCATGTCTGGGGGCAGACTAGCTCAATGGCCTATCTCTGTATGATGGAGCGGTCGTTGAGCGATCGTGACTGTACGCAGAAGCGCTTCGCAAAGGCCTCTATCTTCCCCGTCGTCAACAGCGATCTGCTTGAGCATGCGCTGATAGAGCTGCGAAAGTCCGGCCGGCAACTGCCTCATCGTTTTCAGCGTTTTGCTTGTTTCCACCCGTTCTAGCTCCTTGCACACTATGGCCACTCACAAGAAGGTGTTATTGGCGTTGGCTTCCACACGCCGACCAACCAGGTGCTGTAGGTTCTTACTATATCTCTTCTGCGCCGCTAAACGGTTGACCTTGAATCGGATAAACGGCATCACTGCCTCGCTCACATGGAATGAGTTGACCTCTAAGCTGGTATGCTCGCTGAAGCCGACGTGCAGGAGCTGTTTCTGGATGGATCGGATGTTGCGGCTGCTGAACACCCACTTGATCTTGCACGACGCCGTAGGGCTCGTGACTAGGTCAAAGAACGTGCGCAATGAGTCCCGCTCACACTCGTCCAGCGCATCGACTAGTAGATACAGGCTCGACACGCTTGCGTCTTGCGCCATATCGGCTAGTGTCATCTATAGACTCAGTAGCACGTTGAAGCCCTCGAACAGTCGCTCGCCCGCCTCAGCATACTTCCTCGCTTGTTGTCTCCACAGCGCCGGCTGTTCGGTGGCTAGCAGGAACGTCAAGCCGCGTACGATGGCGGCAGCGTTGCTTAGCTCCGGCATGGTGTTCTGGCAGAAGAAAAACGCCGTTCCTGCCTTCCGGTCAGGCGTTTCGCCTACGTGACAGGCGATCTCCTCCGTCAGCGCCGCCATCATCGTCGTCTTGCCCTTGCCCGGATCGCCATGAATCCAAAGAATGCGCGACTCGTCATCCTCCCACCATTGTGCGAACGCCGCGTCGTCGAATATCCTGTCGCACAAGCCTGCAAGAAGCAGGTCTTTGCTGGTGAGGATGCGCGTACGGTCGTTGCGCTGGTCTGTGAGGCGCCAGGCACGTAGGCATCGCGTGTCTACGTCGCTGTCGGTAGCTACTGTCGCCAGAGATCAGTACCTGGTAGAGAAATTAGGTGACAGTGCACGCACCTAGTGTCACAAAGGTAACTGCCCCTCCTGTACCTAGGTGTTCCCCGCCTGGATCGGGCCGCCGCCGGCGCTGGCTAGGTCACCGAAGGCGTTCTGCTGGGTCATAGCGCCAGATAGGTAGTGCAGCGCACAGAGGAAGTTGGTCAGGGAAGGCGGGCGATGCGGGAAGAATTTCCGCGAGAGAGGCGTTCTCGCGATCAAACTAACGGCGATGATACGACGCAGCGGCGAGGCAGAGAGAGAGAGACTGCAAGTATAGTATCCCCAGCTGCGAGTTGTGTGAGCCTAGCCAAATTCCTTGCAAACTGCCTCCTGCTTAGTCGATTACGTTGTTTCATCGACAGTTTGCCTGAAGTTGGAGAAGTCAACCCTGGGATTAAACCTCTAATTGTTGACGTCTAGTCACTACAAAGCAATATGTCTCACTATCAACCTCTCACAATACAAAAACTCGTTGCCCCACCGTTTGACTGAGATGTATTGGCCCCTATCACTTCTCCGCCAGCCGTCTGAATAATTCACTTGACTGGCAACCGGGCGACAGGTCTGATCACCGCCATGTTGCACACTCGACCTTGACGGAATAGAGCGGAGTAACTCCTTCGCATAAGCGGCTGCTGTTGCTGCTGCATAATGTTGCCAGCCCTTATTCTTGTGCTGCGAGTCTGCATAGTCGCAGATGCCCCGAACCACTACACATGGGTACTCGTGCATTAATCCTGCTGGTTCCATCTCGAAACAGACGACATCGTGCTCTCTCTGAATCCTGTTGCGTTCAATGGCGGACATCTGCAACTGATTGCTCGATGCAATGCTTCCGAAATGGACGCAAGGCTCAACCGACCGGGCAGCCGCATCTTCTCGATTAGAACGGGAAACGACGTACTTCGCGTCACAGTATGTACTGCAGTCATCGCTCTCCTCTCCCTGATGCTCACAAGTGTCTTTGTAGAGCCAATCAGAAGCGGGGCCCGGGTCGTCGTACTGATGCTGTCGCTCCTCGTCGAGCTTGCGCCTCATCTGCTTCAAGACGTCTGCTGCCATCGTCTTGGACGAGCCTTCTGCGCGCAAATTGTTAACTGCGGCCAGAAGGTCGCCAGGAGCACCGTTAGTATACCCACGAAAGCTCAGTCATCCTGAACCCTCCGACGCGCCCTTATCGTACTGCAGCACCCCGCCATGGTTGCCTCGTGGACGGCTGACGACCACGTCTGACTGTTGCAACGCTTGCTTTGTGGTTTTAGTGATTTTGGTGGGCCGAGTATCTTAGGCTCTCAAGGTCCAGAGCTGATAGCCCTTCGCGGTGAACATATTCTAGCGTAAAAATAGATTGTGCATATATCCAAATTGATATAATTAGCAGAGTTCAAGGGAAAAAAACAAAGTTCTGATCCCATGTGAGAAGTCCGTGGGTGGTTATGATAAAGCTGGAACGTAGTCGAGTGCTGCTGCCAACCGCCATTACTCGGGTCCGCTCGCTGCTGCTGCTACTCACCAATGTCCATTGCTCTTCATATCAAGTAGTCGTCAACAAACACCTCCCTACCATAAATGCCTAAGAACGATAAGTTCACCATAGGATGGATATGCCCTCTTTCGCTCGAGATGGAAGCTGCAAGGCTGGTGTTGTCATGACCCCATGGGCAAGAACAGCACATGAGAAGCAAGCGGACACTACCATCAAGAATCAACAAAGTAAATTGCTCAAGGAAATACCTGGATACCTGAGTCACCAGCCCATCCACCCACCACCTGCCCCGTCACGTTGTATTTTGTGTTGTTACTCCGAAAGAGCTTGTTGGTTCGTGTAACGTATTCCCAGAACGCCGAAAATCATAGCCCATAAATGAAACCGCGAGATAGGGTAGCGACAGATCCACTGATAATACAAAGTGGGTAGTGTTCGAGTGTGACCTGAGAAAGAAACGGGGGGGAGTTGAGATTGGTAATTGTGATTGGTGACGAACGATCACGCCACAGTAATATAGCAGGACAGATGATCTTTATGGGACTGTTGGATCAGTGGAACCAGGGGTATGTTGCGCAAATGACTGGTTACAAGGTGTGTGCCTCCAGGGTAACTAGCCTTGAGAGATTTGTGCCTCAATGCTGTCGCTTTTGCCAGGCCCTTGCAGACTACGTCTGCACGTTGCTTCAGAGTTTATCCTAGCCTGCAGTATTGATCCTATGGCCTCACCAGTTTATGAAAGAGGCGAAGGCCTGTATCGGACAGCGAAATTGGGCCAAGGATTGGATCTGGAGCCTCATCGATGTCTGTTGTTGCCCAGATGGTGACCGATCATTTGTTTTCGAAAACGAGGATAAGAAAGCCGAGACGCCGCCAAATAAACAAAGGGCGCAATAGAGTGGGAGAACTAGTAAAAAACACTCTTAGTGTTACCGTCTGGTGGTTCTTGCGCCAGCTCCGAGAGGTTTTTGACTTTTTCAAAGATTACACGTTCCTTGCCAAACTCTTTTCCTTGCCTCATGACACAGCTGAACACAACATCCCAGCGACTGGCTCCAACCGCATGGAAGGCCTCCGCCACAGCCGCTTCACGGCTCCCACACTTGACTAGCTTGTAGATCTGTTTGCCATTGAATTGTACGCCGTGGGTGAATGGGTCTGATGCCTGGAACGTACTCAAGACCACGTAGTACACAAGCGGGGTGTCATTGAGTGCTTCTGACCTCTTGTCTGTACAGTCATCACACACTCTGGAGTGATTGCTACTTTTGGCGTGATCAGCGGTACAATTGTAGACGCTATCGTCTGTAGGAGTTACAAGGGCAGATGAAGCCCAGACTCTACGATTTTGGAGACCGACGGGTGTTGGGTTGACAAGAGTGCCTAGTTGATCAACAACACAATCACTCTTTAAGTACCCGTGAGCCCGGATCTCTGATTCACTCGGTCTCTGGTACCATCGGCCCGGGCTCCCATGTTCCAAGATCCAGCGGTGTTCTTCAAAGTCCGCTACTCCAGCTCGATGGAAAGTGACCAGAACATCACAATTGAACGGTGCAATACGAAATATGCGGCTGGTGACATCTAGCTTGGATTCACTGGAATAACAGGCTGGGAGGAAAGAGGCTGGTGTTGATACTTCGTCTTCGGGATCGACTGGCAGGACCGGAAGCGTTCGGATAGCAGCGGGAGGAGGAGGAGGAGGAGGAGGAGGAGGAGGAGGAGGAGGAGGAGGAGGAGGAGGAGGAGAATAAAGCGCCTTCGCGTTTGGTCAGATACATGGAATTCTGGAGGGATGAGCAACTCACTGCTTGAAGAACATGAGCCAGAAACAACAAATGATTTGGCCATACCGGCAGGAACGACAATTGATTTGGCCATACCGACAGGAACGACGGGTGACCGCTTCCTTCAGAGTCCGGCCACTTGGCAAGCCCGGACGCAGCGATATCAGAGTTGCAAGGTTCATTCTGTCTCGCTTCTGCGGGTGGCTCTGGAACCTTATGAATGGTCTCCACGTTATGACCGAGTGGCCCTGGGTCCTCATCCGCTGTTGGCATACTAACAGTGATAAAATCTGTGTCGACGAAACCTGTGGTGTCCATTGGTATTGATCAAACAAAATGTGGAATACAGGCAACAAGATAGAGGGTATGGAGGTAGTTTTATATTTGAAAGGGTGTTTGGAGAGCCAAGAGTGCGAGAAGGACTACGGCAGAATAGTTGGTGGCTGACACTGCGGGACGTCAGTCTCGGACTTCTGTAGTATTGGAGCAATTGCGAATCGATACTATCCTCACAGGGTATCGAACGTTCAACAAGGGCTTGGAGTATGCACCTTGTTCAGGGATTCATGCATCGGATGCATACTTTCCAAAGGAATGTTTGGCCGTAGCGCTCGGTAATGAAACATATGGTAGGACATCTTTTAGCAGTCAATCGAGGATGGCTCGAGATCTGTCGAGGACTTGTCTAGCCCTGGCACCGCCAGGAGCACGCAGGATAGTGAAACAATGACTGGGGAGCGTGTGCTACATTCTATGTTCGTGGAACGAGGCAGATATGACATGCACTCAAGGCTTCTGCCAATGAATCTAACTGGCCGAGCGAGAGCGGGCAGTTTGGGAAGACACGATGATCCTGCGTTACTCCTGCATGGCTGCAACACAGCCATGATAGCGTGGAGTGCTGAAGAGCGTTGGGAGTTAGCTTATCCAATCGTGCCCCCTCTACCGGCTGATGGACATGATGACACGTGGCAGAATTAAACCCTTGTTTGTTTACGCGCACTTCTGAGCCCGTTTCAGCCGAAGCCAGCACTGTAGTGTGCCGTCGAATGGAACCTATTCAAGCAAGAACCGTGCGAATGATCCAAGACACTTTGGAAAGGGTTGAACTAGCAGTGAAAGAAGGGTGATCTATGCCTTGCAAAGCGAAATCATTCTGTGACCTCACTATACCTCCCCGGTCAAAATGATACTAAATGACAAGCAAAGTGGCTTGAGCAAATTTTACAACGTTAGACTGCAGAATCTCGTTCATGCATCTCTACGGTGCTTCCCGTTCGCGCAATTTCTATGATGGACATGCACCGTTTGTGGAATACCGGTGGCGTTGTCCTGATCCTCCACGTATTTTCACACCATGTGTTTGCACATCGCAACCATTTGTAGAGTAACGGCGGATCCATGCTTAAGCGAAACTGGATCTGTATGGCCTGTGGCAGCCTTGGTCAACTGCATCTATGACACAGAGCTTTTAGCGCTATCTTGGGTTCATTGCAGAAGCGGAATACCTGAATTATGAAGGCATTGCGCAGTGCACAAGCAACGTCGCAGACGTTGAATTGGTGGCTCCACCTTGGAAGTGCCAGCCGTCACTTCAGAGGCTCCATTCCCGTGCCTTATTCAATTACAAGCATGGGGATGCATGGATGTAGCCGTTTGGTGACAGCTAATCACCCTTCGCCTCATTGGGCAAACGCCACTCATCTCACTATCCAGACCTTTTCTATTGTATCGTCAGATTTGACAACCCACATTCGTGGCACGCTCAAAACCCAATCGTTCATCTGCCTCTGGGGTGCACAACTGCCAGTGAGCTAGGATCCTTGGTGATGCGACATGCTCCATACGATGTGATTAAACCCTGTGTGCATATGGGTCCTGACGAATGCACGACTGGCCTAGTATCGTAGTATCTGAGGCCTGGTTGACTCCGGCGGCAGCCCACTGCCAGACCCATGCATGCAATTCGTCCAATTCCAGGCTCCGACTTCGTCAAAGGACCTTTTAGCCAGACAATCTCGATAGGTCGACACACCTTCACCAGCTGCTGTAAGTCATATCTCCTATTCAAACTTGTATACAAGACAGGGTATATTCTTGGCCGCCCGGAGTGTCTCTTGGGGTAGGCTTCAACGAGCATAAATTCAGTCGCTGTGAGCTTGCATGGTTTCATACGCACGAAAAGTCTCGCTTGCGACACCGTATTGACCGAGGCACTATGGTCATTTACGTTAATAGGCCATGACGCAGTCGCAATGTCGGCCGCGGTTCGTACGATTACCTCTCACGATGAAGAAGTGCCAGGAGAGTTCTTACCTCAATTTACGTCATACTCATCTCGTCGGCTGTTTGACAAGCCTTCTAGACCACTGCTGATTCAAACGTTGAACACACCTTCTGTTGGAACAATTTGCTATCCAGATTCATTTGCTGATTCTCTTTCCTTGAAAGAATCAATCAACACCTTCACATTTCCGACAATGGGCTTGTTGTTCTCTACATGTTGGGCAATTTGGTTCATGTCGAACGTCATGAGTGTCTGCAAATTCAAGGCAAGAGCGTTCCGCAACGTGGGGCAAATTTTATCCCAACTTAGCGCTCGCACATGCGCATGACCGTCTAGCCGCTTTAGGATGTCACGATGCAGATTTGGTCGGCCGCGGTCAGTGCCGAGTAACAGTTAGGAAGAAAAGCAGATAATTACTACAAATTCATTGTACTGTCTCTCGACCTCAAGTACCAATGTTTCCTATGACTGATGCACTCTAGCCCTACGACCCCTTCACCGCGCATAGCCTTGTCCTGTGGGTGTTGTAGTCCGGTAGGATTTACTTGAGCCGCCACTATCGATCTGGGCGAGGTGTTCCATAGATCCAAACTCTGTAGCGATTTGCACGTGGACTTCCCTTTGGGACTGGCAGTCTTTCACCCGTCGCAGAAGTGTCAAAATTCAAAAGAAAAGGCTCCTGGCCCCTCCAAATAGCGAGTTTCTTGCCACTCGTAGCCTTGATGCAAAACATGATGTCAATACTATTTTACCAAATGCCATGTATGCCTAAGGGCAGAATCCAGCCTACTTTTGCGTCCATTGATGTCCTTGTAAATATGGTGGGCGGCGCCTTGGTCTCGCTGAAGGAACATGGCCTCTCGCTCTACTGGAGTGGAAGAAGTGATGGCCCAGAATATGGGGAAAGCCGTGAAAGTATGGAAAATGATCCTGTGTATCAGAAACGGAACAAGTGGTACGTGATCGTCTTCGTTCCCACTCGTGCAGGCGTATTCTAAGGTGCTCACCCCGAGCAAACTTGGGCTCATGGCCGATGAGCTGGGGCAAAATTCCCCTTGGCATTGTTTGGGCTAGTCAGTTGAAATCACTCGTTGGGAGGTAGCGATCTAACGAGGCACCATCCACGTGAGTAATTATGTCGAGCGCGAAAACCTGTATAGAGATAACAAACGGCTACTTGATCTTTGGGAATCTTGTCACATGCCTTGTCTCATAATCCCCTCAGACTTTGGAGAGGCACGCAGTTCAGTCGTAGGTCTGACCAACGTAAGATGTGGACTACGAGATGGTGCATGTTCTATAACTGTGATAACCTCACCGCTCAACTCGCTTCAAGGATTCAGTATTTGCCGCTAGAAGGATGATATAACAAGTACAAATACACGTCGTACCTGAAGTACATACGATCAGCTAATTATGGAGCATTATTCCAAGCCTTTAAGTATTCAAAATCGCTACTGGCTCTACAGGCATTGACTAACTAACAGGCATCATCGTCTGTCATGATCCCTGGTGACCACAACTCTTATCAACTCTTCAAATGGGCAGACTCTAAATTACGAAACCTTTAGAGCTCGATCTAGTGCTGCATACTCCATGTCTTCGTTTATAAGATGGCGACAACCCGAAGATTGTGGATTTTGTACATTGGTATGGGCCGTCTCTACAAGCATCCCCGGTAAGAGGCCTGAACTTAATTTCAAGGCTTGTTCTAATCTGTCCAGAACTCGCTTTGATCAAGTGCCAATTGGAAGTGTTCTCAGTACGGTATTTAAAACGAATCGGCTTGACAGTGACACTGCTCGTATCTGCAGAGGCTGTCGTATGGTGAAGATCAGTGAGCAAATGGCCTTGGTTGTTGACGATATCCCGGTACTTAAACGGCCGACCACGATGTCCGTGGAAGACCTCATATATCACAAGTATAGGACAATTTCCATCGTTCACATTAGAGATGCGCAAGAGGTAAAGTTCCATTATCGTGACTCTATAAGTCCACATATTCAGGCTTTGCTGGACAACATAATATCCTCGGCCGAGATACGTGTCATATACAACCAAACAACGGACTGTACAGTCGTTGATCTGTCTCAATATCAGTCTGCGAAATGTTGAATAACGATCCTCTGGTAGCGCAGAGGGATAAATACGATCTGCCAAGGGAGAAACAGTCCGCTGTCAGGACAGGTTGGCCATCATAAGTATATAGTACGTCGCAGAGGTATAGGACGTTTTGCGGTCGGTGTCGATTGGTGATCTGAAGGAATCGAAATCGGCCATAATAGTAATTTAGTAAAGTAATTACCTGGACTTTTGACCCACATCACTCCTATATAGTTATAAAATGCAATACAAGTATTCGGAAAACGAAGTCCTCTAATTCCACAGTAACATGGAAGGAGATGATGGGAACGCGGCATGTGTTCTCGAGTGCTGCGATTGTGTTCACTCACTTTGTCCTGGCCTCACGTCACGAACTCCGGACAGAACGATGGGATACTTCCCCACAATTCGGAAAAGGAAACCTGCATCGAAGCCCCTCGTATTGATCTGAATCTTCGTTTCTTTCCTAAAATATTCAAAAGGACTGTAGGTAAACAGCCAGCGGATTGCGAATCTGAGCTATATGAACTACCAAAGGTACGCTATAAAGGTTTTTTTTGGGCTGCGCGCGACTCTTTCAATGAGTCGACGAGAGTCGATGCCAGCAGTACGACTGAAGGTAGCTCTCATACACTGCAAGAATCGGCTTACAATCTCCATCTTTATCGCATGGGCCGGCCAATGTACTTTGTAGCGAAGCTTCAGAAGGCCGCAAAGTTTTGCTGTAGAAGCGTTTAGACGGATCATCTACGAGGGGGAGTACAGCACTCATGGATCAAGTGAGGGAGTCGCTATCTATCGCAATATCATCGGCAGACGCGACTTGTCTGACGTGTACATGTCATTGTATTTGGAAAGCGTCTTCAAGCACGAAATGGATTTACGTCAAACCTTTTTTCGTCAAAATCAGATACAATTAGATGATGGGTAAATTAATTATTTTGGCTTGAGCATCACTTCCGTCAGTCTCACTTGATGTTAGATTAGGACATAATTACTTCGCACTCCTCATTTATACTTGAAGTCCCTCTCCCGGGCCGTGATCAAAGTACAAAGTCTGGTGCTTGTTTCACAAGAGATAGGTGTCGCACAGCTCAACAAGATCTTTTCCTCCATTTTGTCAGCGCCTCTCACAATTTTTCGACATGAAGGTCCTTGGCATAGCTTTTGTATTCGAGGCTTTAGCAACCACGGTCATCGCGACTCCCATCTTTCCAGTCTGTCAACATGACTACTGTATCGTTTATCCTCAGCCATGGTCTGGCTTACGGAGGAATGCTACTGTGGATTGCCCGACAAATACGATCATTACCTGGTGCGCGGGTGGTTGCGAGAGTGGCCATTGTCTCTAAATACGCCTGATATCGTTCGGGACATGCAACATATGGTTGAACATCGGCAATCTTTTGCTACGGCTGTGAGTTGTCTAGTTGTCGTCCGCATCAATCACTGGGAGCTAAGGCTCAGACTCCGGACGTAGCGCAGTCTCAGTAAAACAATGGCAACGGAACTAGTATACGAGACTGGGCTTCTGCAAATAGTACTGTAGAATGATTTCTGCAATTTGGGCAAATATTTCCATTACTAAAGCTATCTCCAACGCACCGCACACTACATTATAGGCGAAACTAGAACACATTCCTATTGATGGTATTTAGACAGCAGCGCTGGCGGCTGTTTTTCTGACAAACGCCGTCTACATGGACGACTCTTAGACACTGTCTTCGTCATCCCAAGTACATTGATACCATGCCATTTACATGAATATGACTTCCTAGGTCCCCACAAGTGACAGTACCTTACGGATACACCCAGACGCGCCTTGAGGCCAGATCTAGACGATATACGCTTGTTTATCATCCTCCGGCGGGTCCTGCTAAGGGAAATGCCTGGTCTCCAGGGAATTTAGATACCGACATATTTTGAACGGCAGATTACAGATTAATGGCTTCTGTGAAAAGCTCTAATTGATACTCCTAGAGAAGGTAGATTTGATAGCAAAGAATATCGGTTGCAATATGTAACATTGTGACAAAAGTTACGTAGGGGAATCTTTAAGCCGTCCATAGATGATATTACGATATCATGTCGGCGTAAGCTTACAACTTCTAGTTCGTTATTTTAGAGGTCATGCGCCTATACACCAGACACTAAATTGCCCGCAAGCATTAATGTGGCAATGAATACCAGTGGTTCCTAACATTAAGACTAGAGACAGTTGACTCGCAGAAAAGAGTACGTCCTTCGAGCTTGACGCTGAGCTTGATACGTCTGACAGCGCGTACTGAGCATATCATCCGTCTCTTAACGTTGAAATTCAGCGCTTATCCCAAAAGTCTGTTGTAGAATCCGCTAAAGGGCTTTGGATTGAGGCGAGTGTGCCAAATTTGTTTGTATCACCTAATTCTCAACACTCCGCTGCATTTGTACTACAACATTGGTAATCGCCAAGGTTAGGGAATGGCGCTCGCACTGTCTTAGCTAATCTGCCACATGGCCGTTGTTGAACACTTTGGCCCGTAACATAGTAGTTGGTTCTTTCTGCATCCGAACTCAGATTCGTCTTTTGTTGTGTCCTCTACCTAGTCGACCTGCCTGACACCTATCTGTCGATTGAGTTTTGCATTCACAGTAGCTTAAGGAAGCAACCAATCAGCAACAATAGTGCACAAAGGCTGTGGCCAAGAGGCCACACCATCGTCAGACATCACATATCGTTATGGGTGTTTCGTGGTTGCGGTCTTTACAATGCTTCTTGCTGACTGCCGCTAGTGACTCGATGGCCACAAGCTGGCGTTCATCAAGAACGTTGCTTGATATCAGAGACATGCGACGCGTTCGAGACAACTTGCCATGTGAGCTGTGGGCAGCTGGAGTCATCGCATTTTGGGAACGAGCGGCATTTTGGGGTATCACGGGAATACGGCATAAGTGCAAGGTGACTCGTGATTATCCACCGGCCTGACTGTATTGGCGTAAAGAACTATATGCAGCACCCCTCTCACCGGAAAACGGTCATACACCAGAAGCTCTTAGCCTTGGTCATTCAATGGCGATGCGAATATACTGCGCCATCTACATCTTCTACTAAACAGCACAAAGATTGTTCGCTATCTCAGCTACTACCCTAGCTGGGTTACTTCACGACGTTAGTGATTAGTGTAGTAGTTTAATGCCTAGGTTGCGCCGCTTTGACCATCAGCTCGTTACCCAGCAAGGGCTGGGGACTCCTAGGGCTCATTCTTGCAATGCTATCAATCGCTCTGGGTGGCAGAGGTTTCTGCGCAATCATGGTGCCTTTTATCGTTAATTAGTAAATTAGAGAGAAGGTTCCTATTACGGCACTCTAATTACGCGAGGGGGTTAGTACAGACCGATAACTCACTCTACAGTAACTTATATTTACAATTTGTATTTTTGAGTAGGAAACTTGGGCTCTTTATCCTAGTTTGCGACTGTCTATCTTGAGCACCACAGTGGACACAGACTATTGTACGCACCATGTCTTGGCTTCATGACCGTTGCGACGATGTTGTTGGCTGTTGGGAAGAAGTGGTACATCCAGACGCCATACGAAGGTAACATGCTCCCAGCTGCTGCCAGCATGATTGTCCGCGCCTTTCGAGACGGTCTCAAGATAGCGCATGCTTAGCCTCAGCACCAGCTTGCATGTCAGCACAGCACCGTCTCATGGAGCAGTCAACTTGCGAACCAGGTCGGCCATTTTCTCAGGCTGCCAATATGAGGACACATGGCACAGCCAACTATCTTGTCCCGGCTATGAATCAGGTCAGCTGCATCATATTTGCCCCATTCATCCAGGAAGTCCTGTACCCCTTTCTCCACCGCCGTTGCATCTATCTGCGGCCAGTGACCAGGATCTCCATTGGCTTCTCTTTCCTTGCAGCACCAATGCTCTACGTTACTGTTGTCCAATACTTCTGCATCGTCTCACCGGCTTGCAAACAAACCCTAGGTACGCGAGGGCCGTTTGTTCTTCGTTGTCGACACTTGTGGACAACGCGTGCCGGGGCTCTACAGAGTACCAACCTCCTGGTCATGGGCCATGTCACGTCGGTAGCAGGCATTCTGCATGAGAGGTGCGAGGCCAGCCAGTAGCAAAAAGGATAGAGCAGGCGCCGAGTTTCGTGGTCTTCCTTCCGCAATCTATCTAACTAACTACCCTGACTTAATGGGCGGCCGCCGAGGCCAATCAGGGTGGAGAAACGGCGACCTTGGCCGCAACCGCGCTGACGATGTATAGAGTGGAATGTCAGGAAAGGATCATCAGTACTGCAGGAACGCGACGGCGGCCTCTGGGCCCTCGCGCCATGATGTAGGGCGCCATTTGATAGTCACTCAGCAGACCATGGCGTGGCCTATGCGGCGCCTTGCTGTTGATTCCAGCCACCGCAGAGGCCCTGGCTGCTGACGAGGATGGAAGCACCCCGTATGGCCGGTGGAACGCGCAGGGCCATAAGGATGGGGCATTACATGCGCCAGTGACTCCAGAGAAGGACCTTCCGAATCTAGAGTATTGCGAACACATGTGATCTCTCTTCGTATTTGATCCAGCGATCGTGCTGCGCATGAGTCAGAGCACTGTGTGGAATCCAAGACCGCTGACGTACCTTTGCAAGCCGAAACCCTACCCTCAGTACCCGTTCTCTGCGGCGCTTCACAGCGCTCGCCCTCTCAAAACCCAGGTCCTCTTCATGACGTGCGTTTTCAAACCTCTTTCCCGGGAAATATTCATAGGCCCAAATCAATCCATGAATGAGGTGGTCCTCTGGCAGCGAGAGCTCATGTACCCTTTTGCCAATACCAGGAAACACATCCACGAGAAGCAGGGGGTCGATGCTTTGGACCTCGATATGGTCTGGGCTATGCATGGTCCGTTAGCCTTTTGTCCCTTCGTGGACGTAGGGTGACGCGTGGTGGCGCCAGGACATACAGGTTACATCCGTTGGATGAGCGCTCGCTTCGCCATACCTGTTTCACTGTTTGTCGAGCCACGTTACGAGGACGAACAGCTTGCCGTGAAGTGATCAATTTTTTGTTCACAGCATCTACCACATCATACAGTATATTCCAGATACATGCTACCTACTCAATCGTCCACTGGTGACCTACTCAATCGATCACTGGTTATCTACTTAATCGATCACTTGTTATCTACTTAATCGAACACATCTACTACTCTTTGAAAAGTAAGCGCCACCCTAAGTCACGACAATCGGCAGGTGTATTCGAATACCCTTGAGATCAAGCTATCCAACAAGAATCGAAGAGCGAAAAAAACAGAAGACCTGGACGCAGCCATCTCGAAGGCCAAAGAAACCGTGGCCTTAACGCCTCCCAACCATTCCGACCGAGCACGACGTCTAAACAGTCTCGAGGGCCTTCATGCTGTTAAGTACACGATGACGGGAAATACACACGACGGACGTGCAGCACTAGATGTTTAGTCAATGTTCATCATCGGCCCCTTTGCTACGTATCGAAGGCGCCCGGCAAGCTGTCCGAATCCTTACAAGGAATGGCAACTGGGATCAAGCCCACACTGTTATCGTATCCGTGCGCGTAACGCTCTGGTGTATTGATATATAGAGGTAGTGCTATATTTTGAATTATCTATACCGACCCGGAGTATTGATAGTCCGGCCCCGGCGGGTGGTTGAAGGTTAAGGTAGGGGTGCAGGTGCCTCTACAGCTACAGGCCTCTGGGCACCACTAACACGTGTTTTTTTCCTCTAAGCTTGCCGAGGCCTTAATTGTGAGGCTCTGCGCTTACCCGATTGGGCTTGTTGTATAGGATTGTTAGTAGTTTTTTGAGCCTCACGTGCAGCAGCCTTCACAGCCTCGGCCTTCTCCTTATCCCTTTCGATCCTTTCACGCTTGCCCCTCTTCTCCTTGGCGTCCTTACGCCTCATGAGCTCTATATGAGCCTTCAACTCCTTCGTCCGAACCTTCCTGAGCTGCTCCTCCTCCTCCTCCTTCTCCCTCGCTGCCTGTCGAAGCCTAACCTCCTTTAGCTTCCCTTGGGGACCACCATACAGCCCCCCCATGGTACCCTTCAGCTGGCTGTTGAAGATTTAGAGGTTGATTTAGCCTACGAGCCTTCTTCTTCTGCTTGAGGGCTACCTGTAGCCCCTCATTCTCGTACTGTAGGATCTTATTTAAGGTGTGAAGGTCGAGGAGGGTATTCTTGATTATATCAGCCTTAGGTAACCGTGGATTAACTGCTGTATCTACGAGGTGGCTTATCGTACGTCTATTGACGTCACGCAGTACTAATAACGGACCTCGTAGTAGGGGTGTTGAGGTTCTGAAGTTTCTAAGCACCTCCTTAGGATTCAGAGGCACCACCCTAGTGGCCTTCAAGGACTTAAATATATGCTTTTCGATGAATGAGGACGCCTAGGCACGCCTAAATATAGCCTAGAAATTACCTTTCTTCATCGGAGTCAGCCCACGGGTCCTCTGTAGATGTTCTTGAAGCGCCTTCGAGTAGGCTAATGCCAGAGGCTTGAACATCACCACGTTGAGTGGCTGTAGGGTATGGGTGCTGTGAGGGGTAATACGACGAGGTGGATACGATTCTGAGTGCAGTACTCGATGAAATCAAGGGTCACGTGGCTCCTATGGCCGTCGAGAAGGAGCATCCGAGGTCGATTGAGAGACTTTGCCTTCGTACAGCGATCAAACACCTGTATAAGCCATGCCAAGCCTACCTTATTGTTAGTCTAGCCTGAGAAGGTTGGGGTGATAAATACAGAGTCCTCCTCTACTTAAATATTCTGTACCCAGCGGTCGTATATGGCGTTAGAAGCTGATTGGTATATAACGCCTGGTGGTAACGCGCTCCCATCAGCACATATAGCTGCTAGGACTGTAATCCACTCCCTACTACCATCCTGAATAACCTTCTTATACCCTCCGTGGTCGTACATCTGCTTGCTAAACACCCTTTTACTCCTACCCGTGACCCCAAGCATAAAGCCCTTCTCACCCATATTGTATATATCCTTTGGCTGCACGTGATATTCGTGCATTTTGGTAGACAGGAGGTTGAAATGCGACTCGTATTTAGGTATAGAATCAGCCTGGTGGCGAGTACGATCAAGGCCGGTGGTCCAATGCGATGCAAGCTCGTTGGGGTGTCGGTGAAGGAAGCGCGTCACCCAGCTTTCTGAGACGGCGTTCCCTGCTATTGAGGAGGCAAAGTTCTGTATCATAGCCCTCATAGGTGCTAAACCGTCCCTTGTCAATTGTTTAATATGCTCAATAAGCTGTAACTCCTCAGCGGGGTCGAGTTGTTGCTGTTGTACGTGGTGGGCTGCACAGGGTGCCTGTACGCGCTTGTGCCTTCGAGCAAGTGTATGTCGACTAATATTGTATCGATTCGCGACTTCAGTGTATGTAAAATGTTCTCCTGGCTCACGCGATTCGATTCCTTCAATCGCCGCCTCGATCGGATCTATAGTAGTGGAGTAAATCAAGTTTGAAAAAGTAGAGTTGCTGAGGTTGTGATGTTGGGCCCGAGCGTTACCGAGGCTAGTCGCGTAATGCACGTGGTCGCGTAATGCACGCCCCAACAACATGCTAGCCTCCACCAAATTGAGGTTATTGAGCCTCATATAGTAGCTAGTATCACGGGATTTTTTAGTGTATTAATCTATAGAGGTGTAGCTATATATTGATTTACCTATACCGGCCCGGAGGATTGATAGTCTGGCCCCGGCGGGTGGTTGAAGGTTGGGGTGGAGGTGCAGGCGCCTCCACGGCTACAGCCCTCTGGGCACTACCAACACGTGTTTTTTTCCTCTGAGGTTGCCGAGGCCTTGATTGTGAGGCTTTGCGCTTACCCGATTGGGGTTGTGGTATAGGATTTTGAGCGTTGTTGGTGGTTTTTTTAGCCTCACGTGCAGCAGCCTTTATAGCCTTGGCCTCCTCCTTCTCCTTTTTGAGCCTTTCACGCTCCACCCGCCTCTCCTCGGCTAGCCGTTGTTGGAGTACCTTTTAAGAGGCTTGTAGATCCTTCATCTGAACCCTCTTAAGCCTATCCTCCTCATCCTGGCGATCCTTTTCCCTCCTTTTCCTAGCGGCAGCCCTTATCTTACGTGGTAAATAGAGGATCGCTGTACTATGGTATTTCTTAGTAGTTTGAAGGTCCAAGGCATTGCTAGGGATATCCTGGTCCCTCTGCTTTATTTGGAGTGAACGTCGTAGCCCCTAATTCTCCTGTTTAAGTAAGGCCTTAGAGGCTTGGAGTGAAAGGAGAGTAGCTTTAATTATATTAGCTGCTTTTATCTGAGGTTTAACTAAAGCGTTAATTGAACGCCTATTGATGTCCTTAAGCGCAGGGGGGTACTTAGGGGGTGGTGGTGTTGTTGTTCTGAACTTTTTGAGCACCTGCTCAGGATTGATGGGATGTATACTAGAGGCCTCAAAGGAGGCCTTGATATTAGTTGAGGTGAAGGAGGAGTCCTAGGCCTGCTTGAAAAGGAAGTAGAAATCACCCTTCTTAAGTGAAAGGAGCCCCTGAGTTATTATTATGTGATTATTAAGTGCCTGGGTATATGCAGTACTTAGGGGTGAAAACAGTACTACGTCTAGGGGCTGTAGCGTATAGGTTGAGTGAGGAGGTAGTATTAGGGGTAATATACGCCTGGGCCGACAATATTCCAGAAACTCCAAGGTCATATGGGATGAATGGCCATCAAGGATCAATATACGATGCCTCAACCCAGCCTTCTCCTCTGTATACTGATCAAACACCTGTTTAAGCCAGGCTAGGCCTATATTATTGTTACTCCATCCTGAGGGGCTTGAGGTGACGTGTACTGGGTCCTCTGAAAGCTCAATATCCCTAGTCCAACGCTCTTGAATGTTGCCTGAAGCTGCCTGGTATATAATACTTGGTGGCAGTGAGCTCCTATCAGCACATATAGCTGCTATTAGAGTAATCTACTCTTGGCTACTATCTGATATAGCCTGACGACGGCCCCCCCGCTCCCACGAGTCCCTGCTGAATACCCTAGTAGTCCTTTCACCCTTGCCAAGGTGAAAGCCCTTTTCATCTATATTGTATATGTCTGACGGCCGTACATGATATTTGTGCATTTTCTTATGTAGGTACGTAAAATACGTCTCGTACTTTGGTATAGAATCCGCCTTGTGACGAGTACGATCTTTTCCGCGTGTATAATGGGTCTTGAGCTTGAGGTGGTGACGTCGAAGGAAGCGCGTAACCCAACTTTCTGAGGCAGGCTTCCCTGCGATTGAGGCGCAGAAATTTCGTAGCATAAGCCTTGTAGGTGGTAAGCCCTTGTCTGTTAATCGTCTAATATGCTGTAGGAGTATACCCTCCTGTTCTGGGCTGAGTAATTGTTGGTTGATGGATTTGGTGGCATAGCTGGTGCATTGATTCTGCAACCTTCGGCTGACTGTTGAGCGATGAATACTAAGCTGCGCAGCAACTTTCGTATATGAGAGATGTTCTCCTGATGTCTGCGATTCCAAATCTTTAACTGCTGCATTGATCGGATCCATATTGGGTGAGTTGTCGCGTGTGAAAGATAGGGTGATTATGTTGTTGTGGTGGAGGGGCGTGCATTACGCGACCACGTGCATTACGCGACTAGCCTCGGTACGCGACGCCGAGCGTTACGCGCACGGATACGTTACCTGATTGACGGTCAGAGTGATCTGTCTGAGCTAGCGCGGACTCACTCAAACCTGGCTAAGGAATATGAACAGCTTCGCTTCCAGGCATTTCGGCAGGTCAACAGCGACGAGCCAGCAGCCCGAGAGCGGCTGTCTAGAGTACGCCAAGAAGCCTCTCGCCAATTGGAGGACTGCGAGCACCGCATCCGCCAGAAACCAGGATTCGAGCACTTTCTACAGCCACCGTATACAGAAGAGCTCACAGCGTGCGCCAGCGAGGGCCCAATCGTCATTGTGAACGCCACAGATCTCGGCTCTGATGCCATCATTGTCCTACCGTCCGGCCCCCAAGCCATAGCTCTGGCTGAGCTTGCCTCGCATGCTCCCGAGGCTTTCCGCAAGGCTCTCGGGAGGAGTCGAGCGATGTGTGAGAGAGGGTTGCAGCGGAATATCAAAAGCGACGTCCGGCTAGAGCATAGCACTAAGTTTCTGTCCTGGCTCTGGTCGAGCTGCGTCAAGCCTATGCTGCAGGAGCTGGCATGCTACGACCCATCGCCCAAGCCAGACAAAATCCAGCGAGTCTGGTGGATCGGAACAGGTGCCGCCAGCTCTCTTCCGTTTCACGCTGCTTGCCAGTATCACAACGGTCGCATAGCTGGAGCCGAAAGCTGCTTTGACCAGACAATTCCTTCCTACGCTCCCACAATCAAGGCCCTCAGGAATGCCAGGACACGTTCGCTAACAGTGGGGAAGCTTGAGAGTAAAGAGACCTCCGTCCTAATTGTTACGATGCCGACCACACCAGGTCAGAGCGCGCTGAGCGGAGTGGCTCGTGAGGAAAAGGCCATCACGGAGGCAACCAAGGATGTCTATACCATCATACCTCCTCTGCGGCACCCCACTGCCGATCAGGTGCTTAGAGGCATTCGCGAATCTGAGATTGCGCACTTTGCGTGTCACGGGTACTCAGATCTCGAAGACCCTTCCAACAGTCACCGACTGCTCCAGAAGAGCAGTGCTTCGGGCCTAGTCGTGGACCGGCTTACCGTCTCCACTCTATTAGGCGCGACCGCGCAAGGCCGAGTGTGGATAGCCTATCTTCCGGCCTGCGCGACAGCAGAGATCAAAGTAAATTCTCTCGTAGACGCGAGCGTCCACATGGCCGGTGCCTTCCAGGTTGCTGGCTTTGTGCATGTTATTAGTTCTCTGTGGCCAGCCGATGACGATGTCTATGTCCGCGTGGCTGAGCTCTTTCACAGGTCTCTTGTAATGTGCAAGAACACCGCAGATCCGAACCGGGCGGTCGCCGCAGCACTACGGGAGCCCGTGCTACAGATCCGCGAGGAGTACGCCAGCGAGCCCGGGGTATGGGCGCTCTACGTTCAGTTAGGAGCCTGATTCTTCTGTACCTTGTGGCTGCAAGTTGTAGTTTAGCGGGCAAAGGGGGGAGTGCGGGGCGGCTCTCTCTTTTTTTCTTGATAATAGCAGCAGATTGAAGGAAGTGCGCATGCAGAATGTTTTGCATTCCTAGAGAACGATTACGAACAACATGTAACAGCAATCTTAGCGATTTACAATTTACACTCGTCACTCCTAATAGAGAGGATGGCTGGCCGCACCGGCCCTCATCTACCGCAAGGATGGATGATCTAAATCCCCCATATCTCTCACATGTCAGGTTAAAGCACGTCTCTACAGTCCTAGAGATTGCAGTGCTCATGAAGGAAGCTGTTGGTTGTTTGACCATACGACAGCTGTATCACTAGAACACATTGAGCCTTTCCACCTTCGTATGCGCTTACAACGAGGGCGTTCCACCAGCGACGCTCAACCCACTTGCCAGCGCAGGCTCTGACCTTCAAATCCGCCGTTGCTCTTTCTTGTCTTGTACCCGTATTTTGAAATTTTATTCCTCTTTAACGAGCGGAGACGAGATCCCGGCTGGTACTTGGTCGAAGGATCGACTCTCGTGGGCCCGAGAACTGTATGGCCGTGATGGGCTTGGTCCGACTTTTGTTCGGTCAAGAGAGAAAACAATAGTCAGTTCTAGGGCTTGAGGGCGAGGGAGCTATCGAGGTAATGTACGCGGGACCGCATCTCGAAGTGCGTAAGATAGCTGTGTAGAAGCTGGTTCCACGTTGGCTGACTGACAACCGTCGTGGCTGTGCGGATCTTGGCACTGCTCCCAATATCCAGTCGGATTCGATCCTATTTAGAGCTCCCGTGCGATTCATACAGCCACATACCTTGCAAAAAATACCCGCAGACGTATGAGGTAAGAAGTGTAGATTATCTCGCATTGGCCAGGATTAGAAATTCGCGTCTGGCGGAAGTACTAATCAACATGTCAGCTCTACACGAATTTGCCCGCGACAGCGCGCACAGGGTTGATGATAGCTTCTGAGCACTAGAGAGAGATTTGTAGGCTCGGACAAGGCTATTATACGAAACTCCAGAGCGATGAAGGCTTGACGTCGGCGCTGTGGGAAGGGAGGTCTGTTGCGCTACGGAAGAGGGCACTGTGCAAATCAAGTGCGGAGGCGACGACGCGAAGGTAATTTGTGGGAAGAGTTGATTGTGGACGCTCAGCATTAGCTATGGCAGATTATTTTCATCGAACTGTGGCAATATTCGTCGTGTGCGTAGTTTTCCAGCTTCTGAAATCCAAAGTACCTCTCATCTGTCTCGGCACATAGGGTGTCTTGCTACACAGGGATGGACATTAATGATGTCTGCCCGAAATCTCATCAAGAATGGAATAATCAGCGCTCGCAAGCGGGCCCCCCACTACTTAACGTTATCTAGATCAGTCCGATGCATCAACGAAACCAAGGGGTCTACACGTCATGTAATGGGCACCTGTCCACGTTCTCTCCACAGCGCCTACTTCACTCTATGGCAAGGTACGCAATAACTTAGGTGTTGTAGACTCGACCGCTCCACCCCCCTCGCTTCCCCCTTGTGGTGTGTCTGACGGAAGATCCGGGCGACCTGTTGCGCAGGCGCTCCCGCATGAATTCTAGTTCTTATTGGCCCGAGGCAAGTTTCCCTGGAGGTAGCACAGGTCCAAGATCAAGCCGCCCAAGGCATATGGACGAATCTTCGATTCATGTGGATCTTACAAATCAGCACGATATGGCAATTTGCTATCTACTGGTATCACGAAGCGCCCTATCGCTTGATGTCAATGCTGCCTACCCGGAGAACATGCAGGACCACTTCTGAACGCGTGGACCCTTGTCAAAGTAATTCTGTTGGATCCCTGGCCCAAAATTCAACTGGCCTCCTATTTATCGACCATTAGGGTACTAGGTATTTAACCCTTACTCCTGCTTTGGAGACTACTCGCCCGCTAAGATCTACACAGACGAAGATTCAGTCTCACGGCGGATGTCCATACTACAAGGCTGATATGAACCAGACAATGGCATATAACTCTGCACACATGTACGGACCATGGGACGACTGCGCTATCGCCACAAATGAGGGCAGGCTTCTTGAGCCGAGTCTGGGCTACCTGGACTATGCCGCGTCTAACACATCTTCCGAGAGCGAGATTCAACTCGCTTCCGATCGCTTGGAAGCACATGCGGAGACTGAACATGGCAAACCTACCCAGGAGATGTTTATTCAGACACCTGCCATGTACAATGCTTCGACCACGACAACAACAACAACAGGGAGCCTGTCAGCTTTCATGTATCCCACAAAAGCAAGCCCGGAAATGGAGTCGTCATCGTCAGTCTTCACCACTGCTCCTACAATGGAGTTTGGCGAAGATGCATCACCCATCTCGCCACTCCAGACTCGCTTCAATCTGAACACTACACTGATAGACAGCAACAACTTCTCCACTCTCCCAGGCCACTACTTGAGGGACAAAGTGTGATGCAGTTTCCCCCAGCTTCACGGCAATCATTAAGCAAGCATTGCAGCGACATCCCACAGGCGAGGTACGAAAGCTCCTCGCCAGCCCAAGTACCCTCATCTAGCGGCGGCAGCCGGCGATCAGAAAATGCAGAACCCGGGTCAGCGCGAGCCATCTATCTCGAAAAGAATCGCAAGGCGGCCAGCAAGTGCCGCAACAAGCAGAAGATGCAACAAGAAGACCTTGTCGAGACGGCGCGCGACGTCGAACGGCGCAATTTCCTCCTCAAAGCCGAGGTCGAGGTGCTCAGAGGCGTTATGCAGGAGTTGATGATGGTAGTGGGCCAGCACAATGACTGTGCAGATGGCAGGCTGCGAGCCTATGTACAACGGGAAGCGGACCGATTAGCATCAAACGCCGCTCGTGTACCTTACATGGCGCCGCTCCCACGAGCGCAAGCGGGAAGCACATCATCTACATTATCTACGGGCGACAAGCTGAAACGGCTCGCTCGCGCAAGCTGTCCTCAAACTAGATTGTGAAGAGCAATGGTGGCAATCTTGCCCAGTTCAGTCCGACTGGATCATCGCCACCACGACCAACACCTATAATCGAGACGAGAACGCTACTACATAATAGCATCACCGTGGAATCAAACTTGGTACAACAAGGAGACTTGATCTGACATGACCATCCTGCCAGTGGTCGGCTCACGGTGCGGCGCCGTCCCAGTGGTATGGGCCCTAGGAGTGAGGTACAATGGTGGCAGCCGCAGACTAGCGTGGAGACGTACGGAAGTAAACTTCCAGGATGACCAGAAAGATCCTCTGATGTATATTAATTTCTCGGTGGATGTTACTGGGCGCAGAGGATTGTTGATAGGATCAGTGGACGCACATCGGCGCACGACGTTTTGACGAAGACATGATATGGGGAGTAATAACAGGCTTGAGCAGTGGCATAGTGACAAAATCCCCTGGCTTAATTATCCACTTGGTTAACCGCATCATAGATCCTGTTAATAACATGTTAAAGTAGCATTGTGTTTTAACATACAAATTCCATATCCGACACATGGACAGTGACCTTTTACGCTATCTTGTCGCGCAAGTGAACGAGCAAGTAGAGTAGTAGAATACGACTGCACTTGAACTTGGCATGGTACACAAGTTAAATTGACGATAGGGTATTTACGAGCATAACGGGTTCAAATAGGTTACAGCATTGTGACTTTTGCGTAGCTATAGTACTGATACAGAGAAGGCATAAGGACGCTTCCAATCCCGCAAACAAAAGTCCTAATATAACTAGTTCGTTACTAAGACTTGTAAAGATGCTACATGCTCAAATCGTATAAGGGCATAATTGCCTTAAAGAAGTTCGGAGCACTAACACAGTGATGCCGGTAACCCACAGCGCCAAGCTCGTATGTCTGATTAGCGTACACCGCGCGTCGCTAACCGAGTTGTCCAAAGACCGAGATCGAAACAGACGATCGCTTAAGCTGACACGTCTGCAACTGTGGTAGCAGGGGAAGGAGACGTAACTGCACTGCACACAGGGGCCCTGCTTGGATTGGCACGATACTTTCCGTAGAGTGCGCGAAATATTCGAATAATCGCACCATCATTGCCAACACCTGTTGGAACTCGAGCGTAGATGGTATGCATGAGTCTTCCATTCAGATAGCCGGCATCGAAGTCAACTTGTTTCATGGGCCATCGTCGTAGCACGGTAATGGCTATGATGAGCTGGAAGCTGTTAAACGAACACTGGGTGAGTAGGTATCATCTAATTCTATACCTAGTTGCTGTGAAAATCCTTGAGCGACGACCTTCTCTATTCGCTTGATTTGGAATACCCATCATGTGCCGACAAGCTTGGTATCTGGTGGTACAAATTTGAACAATTTGCCATGTGTCTTTGTCAACGTGATTTGGGATCTCTCGATCGATGGATGAGCATCTTCCATTGCCTAGGAGTAGGGGTGAGGCATTTCATCGTCATTGTCGGCCTTGGTTGTATAGGCGGAGAAGTGCGCCATGCCATCAAAGTATAGCACGTCCTCATCCAAGACATCATCCACGGAAAATTGGGCAGCAGTATTTTGTCGAGCTTTGCGCAACGGCATCACCTAGTCGGGCTGACCTTCGCGGTTAGCTTGTCGACGCATTGGAGCCGAAGTCTGATGGTTGCGATGATGTGGTTCTCGAACGATTCGATGGTCGTGGAGCTGCGCGAACGGGTGAACGGGTTAGGGCAGAATCCGGAGTTGGTGAAGTCATGACTGACAATCGGAAAGGCGTCAGTGATGACGATGGATGCAGTGGAATACCCGAATGCAGCCTAGCACGGCGGGGTGTGGCTGGTGTCATCCTAGATCTCGAGATGTTGTCCCCCAGCGGAAACAGTGTAGGGCTTGTCTTGGCCTATATCGGTTGTTCTTGAGAGGCTGAAGAGCCAGAATCGCCAATGGTGTTTTCGGCCGCCGACACATTGATGTATGACAGCTTTCCATTAGTTGTAGAGCTGGGACGTGACGTCGCGTGATTCGAAGACAGCATTCATGGACTGGACGAAGACTCGACATGTCTTGGTGTTGCGGCCATATTCCACTAAGATCCCCTCTTCTGCTCGGTGGAGCAGCTCGGAGCCGGCTTGATGGGCTTCAAACAGGTATTTGGACGTAGATCTTCATGCCGAACGGACGAATATGATTGATGTGAGGTCATGTCAAACAATGTTATGTGGCGACATACCCAGTGCATTTACAGAGGGGGACGATACTTAGCAAGATCTTTGATGTCTGAACAACCTCGGCCCACAGGCGGAGTAAACCGTCCGAATGTGTCATTGCGCGAGCCAGCTGCATGACGGCGCGATTCCATCGCTCAGTGGCTCCGTTCACCTCATGGTGGTAAGGTGGCACTAAGTCGTGAACGATGCCTCGCGAGCTGAAGAATTTCTGGGGTGTGTGATTGACATATTCACCGCTATTGCCAGTCTTGAATCGCTTGTTGACGGATAGGACATCGCAGCAGTTTGGGTCACCCCACCATATTGGTGTGGGCGACGAAGTCCATGATGGCTTGGGGAACTTCAGATTTTCGCTTGGGAAACCGCACTCATTGGTGTCGCTTGGCAGATGAAAGACATGTAATACAATGCGCCACCAAGGCTTGGTCGACTGAGCTTGCCGGACAGATCTGAGTGTATAACTTCCAACGGCATCGCTTTGTGCGTGGTGGGGGAGACTTTTGGCGTAGGACGATGGTGTACCGACTTGGACAGTTCGCATGTCTCGCAGTGGAAGTCGATCGGACGGGCTGGGATTTCGCCAGGGTCAGCATAGAGTCCTTTGGTCATGTTCATCTTGATGTGTAGATGCCTAATGGCTTCGTGGAACTCCCGATACAACGAGAAGATGGCAGTCGCCATCGTGCCGGCGGGCGGCGCGAACTTGGACAGCGCCCAATATTCGGTGGGTATACCATTCTCATGGTATTGCGCCGAATTGCCAGTCGACAGCGCGTCTATTTGAATCTGCGTGACCCCACCTGTGTGCTTGGCCCATATGATGGGCTTACCTTCGCGGCTGAGGTATACGTTGTCATGTTGACAGAAGAGATCGAATCTGCGGTGACTGATGTAGCTCCACGAGAAAATGCGATTGTCGTATAGTTGAGTAGTGTAGAGGGCGTTAGTTAGTTCGACGGGCTATATTGAGCCGTGCCTTTATCAACATCGTAGCCGGACAAGACCGATACCATGAGTAAGTAACTTGATGCCGCCAGCGACTGTGACTGTCCCCTGTTGTGATACAAGTGATACAAAATCATCGGCACAGCCGGATTTATGGCGCGACGCGCCAGTGTCAAGTAGCCAGACTCAGTCTGAGTCGTCGCGCGAATAAGGATTGGGACAGCGAATTGCGGCATGTGCACTTACATTTTTGTCGTCCACCAGAGTGGGGAGTCGGCGCGGTGGATCTCAGCATTCAGAGCGCGGAAATCGCTGGTGGCGGTTCTCACGATATTTCTGGTTGCTGCAATTGTCGTTAATGTCGCCGACAGCCCAACGACGTAAGTCGAACTATCACAGCCCGTATCGATGTCGGCAGCATTACCTTGTGCTTTCTGTCGCATATCTAGACCGCTGGCGCCGGAGGATGAACCGTTGGACCTCGCCAGACCGCTACGGTGGTGACGCAGTTTTGTTGGCAGCTTTCTGAATTTTTTTTTGCCGTCTAGGTACATTAGAAAATGAGCAGAGGTAGCAGACGAAGGGACGCTTTTGCTTCGTGCACCATATGCACTCGTCAGGTGCTCAAGCGCCAGTGCGCGGTTTGGTGGCGCGAGTGTCCTGTCGACTTTGTCGACCAGTGTTCTGACGAGCCGCATACGTGGCGGATGACGAGCCAGTCTGCTCAAGCAATTGCTTGTACGAGATGTCGAGGCTTTTGGGCTCAATGTCAATGTGCTCGGTGACGTTGCGGGAGTTCGGGTTGTAAAAGGTGTTTTCCATCGTGTCAGGCAAAGCGGTTAAGAAGAATGAGCCCTTGACTTCATCGTGGTCGAACATTGGCTTTATCGCTGTCGCCACAGACTGTGATGAGCTGGCGCAAATTTTAGCCATTCGCATGTAGTGTTGTTGGAACTCGTCAAGGTGTTGCTGAAGGTCGTCACTGTCGTGACAAAGAAGGTTAGTGAGCGTCTGGAAGAGGATGATGGAGGTGTTGCCTGTATCGCGATCGAATCGATCGCTCAAGTGCTTCTATGCCTCTTCTGAGGTCTCAGATGAACAAACGGACATCGACAGGTCGTTGTGTACAGACGATAGCAGCATTACCATGGCTTTATTGTACTGTGGTCAGATTATGCACCGCCATCATAATCTCCTAGGATTAGCGTCCAATGCACCAACCGGCGAACCGCGCTTAGCGCTGACCCTTGCAATTGGGTCGAGTACCCTGTCAATTACCTGATTGTGACTCTGTCGTATAATGTCTCCCCTTGTACATTTCTTAATAATAGCAGAGCTGTGCCGCAACGCCACATCGTTAGACTTGCGGGCTGCAACGAATTTTTCTTGTTTTTCGTTGCAAGAGACGCCCTCCGTATCCCATTTGAGGAGGTCGTTGAGGCCGCGCGATTCAATTGCTCTTCATCTCCTGATAATGCTAATCTCCCCTATGCACCCTGTATCACCTGTGCACGTGCGCGCGCCTGGTAAACACTGACCCTTCACGATATTCTGTCCCAACAAATTTCTGGATCGAGCTATCATATGCCCACTTCGATATCCTCTCGATCACCCCTCCCCGCCCACTTGTCCTCGAGCGATGATGCGTTCCAGCAGGAAAATTGACTGTATGGTGCTAGCAATGTTCGTGCTCTGCGCATGGTTCCTCTTTGACGCGCACTTCAATGATATCCCAGAAGAACCTGTCAAGGCCAGCGTTGCTGAGAAGCCATGGCGTTATGAGGCAACAGAAGCAGAAGAAGAGCTAAAGATACTTGAGCAGGAGATTGCGCATGGCGCCACAAAAGAGGAAACGTCATCGGCCTCCACCACCCCTCAACATACAAGCACACAGATGCAAAGTACTGTGATTGCGACAACTAGCCCATCTCTACCAGATCGCATCGTAGTAATGGCAAAGCTTCCCAAAGAAGACACAAGCTGGGTACATACCGACCTACAAGACTGGCAATCAGCCATCTACGACATCGATACTGAAACTCCGGACAACACATCGACCCTGGATCCGCTCACTAACAGCACTCTACGTACCCTTCGGAACAAAGGAATGGAAGCAAATGCATACCTCGCGTACATCGTGCAAAATTACAATAACCTCCCTTCGACAATCGCATTCATTCATCCGCACAAAGACGGCTACCCGACCGCCTGGCACACCGACAACAATGATCATTCCAATGTAGTCTCTCTACAGACCCTCAACATCAACTTCATCCAGAGCAACGGATATGCGAATTTACGTTGCGTTCACGATCCCGGCTGTCCGCACGAAGTGATGCCGTTCCGAAACCCGCCTGAAGATCATCGAACAACCGAAGCAGCAATGTCGGATGCGTGGCGAGACCTGTTCAACAATACAGATGTACCGCACGTGCTGGCGACCCCTTGCTGCGCGCAGTTTGCCGTCTCGAGCAAGCAGGTGCAGAAGCGGCCGTTGGATGAATACAAGAAGTATTATACGTGGTTGATGGAAACTCCGCTAAGAGATGAGACAAGTGGACGAGTGTTTGAGTATCTCTGGCACATTTTATTTGGCCAAGACCCAGTGTAGTAAGTACTCGATGAGTTAGAATTGGGATGCGCGGCTGCTAACTTTGATAAGCTGTCCTAAATACGAGAAATGTTATTGCGATGTGTATAACAGATGTTGAAGATAGTTCTGTTTCGTGAATGGAGCAGACAATTTCGGGTGTGTTTCGGCGGCATCTTTGATCGTCTCGAGAGATTCAAGTCGTCATAGACTGTCCAGTGGGCACGCGAGTTCTTCGTCTACCGCACGAAGTCGCACCGCCGAGCCTTTTAAAGATAATGTTGTATTGGTCGAGTCCTATCCAGTGTGTGGACATGGCCCTTGGGCCAACGAGGGTCTTAAGAGTTGGATGAGGAGGTACTGATAATGTGCTCAATCTACACATGAACACGCATACTGGCGTCGTAACAAGAGCTTTAACCTGATTATTATGCAACAGCATAGTCGACATCACTGTGATGAAGAACACGCTGCCTAGAGCTGTCATAGACGCGCCCAGCAAGTAACTCGATATCACCGCCTTCCCGTTTTTCGTGTCTTCTATTTAAACGTTGCAATCCGTCCATCGTCCATCGTAGGTCTGGCATGGTCTAGGATAGCTCTTTGTACTTGGAACAGGGGGCCACCGTCTTGCAGAGATGGCGGAGTGGCTATACTGTATTTTCATGGACGATGAAGCTTCAGGTGGGAGTGAACATTGATGACACAATCAGGGGTTTGACGTGTGGGCCTCGTGGTGATCAGCTACTGAAGTTGCAGTAGGGCCAAAGGACCATAAAATTCCTATAAAGGGCGCGTCTCCACCACCAGAGTGCTGACCGCGCCGCGACCTGCCGTGTCCTCAGCACAGAGTGTGCACACGAGTTAAAGTCCATCGATTACAATATAGAATTGGCACTTGCCATGGAGATTAGCGCGGATGAGTGTTGAGATTGGGGTTTGGGCTTACGTGAATTCTTGTGACGCCTATGCTATGAATGAGCGATTTCCCATCTTGTGCAGTCGCGACAATCATACACATATGTCTACCAAAGACGGATACGGTTGCTTGTGCTACACTAACCTTGATGCTTTGCAACTGCTTGAAGTTGAGTCAGAGTCTTACATATGTTAATCCCCTATACCAGCCCTGCAGAAGGTTACATGAATTCGAGGTTCCAGGCAGTAAAAGAGCAACAGCTACGCCTGAAAGGAGAGTAACTTAGGCAGGCGAGGAATTAGCAATACAGCTTGTATAATTAGATATATATACAGGGCCAACGCGTCAATTTTGAGATATATACACTACGAATGTGTCTGTCCATGCAGCTGCACAGATGCCCTGCGCTTTCTTCATAGTTGCATACGTGGCGGGGGACAATTCTGATAGTCTCACTGTCTACTGAAGGCTCCTTCGCCCGTAATCCAATTACAAAGCTCTTGAGGGCTCCCCAGATGGTCTTCGGTCTGTGCAAGCCCTAGTACAATGCCATTATCTGCCCCAGGGTCGCGACTTTTTCCGCTCCAAACACCTCCCGAAGCACCATTGCCACATCCTTGCAGCCTCTATAGTGTGGGTGCACGAACTTGTAGTCTAAGCTGGCCCCAGCCTTGATCAATACAAGACAAGCGCGATACCAGCCTTCCCTAAGTTATCGGACACGAAGTCTCTCATGGAGTGTATCGAGATCAGGAACAGACCCCAGACCGTTTCTCCATTATTCAGATGCATCTACTAGTTTGGGTCTGCTCCATTCTCGATAAGCAACGTAACCCTAGTGATTTCGACAGATGAGTCGTCGCTGGTAGAATGGAAGGGCATCTCTATAGATAGGGATTGTTCGGAGGGGTCGGTGTGCATAGTCGAGCAATGGTCGCCCTAGTTTTTGTATACCAAGTCCACAGCAGCATGGCTGCATACGCTTATGTTTTATAATAAAAAGGGCTGGCACACACAGCCTCACGCCGCTCATGGAATTATCTATTTGCTTAAACAACCGGCGCTACTACTTATATGTGTGTTGTGTTTCGACACAAGGAGAAGGCTTTACACTGCTACAGAGTGCCATCCCGTACAAGCCCCGGATTGGCAATTGCCTGGTCCGCCTGGACAATTGGTTAGCTTCGCTTTCTCATGCTGTCTCGGATCTCTAGAGAGCGGTGGATGGACTCACAGTTCTTCACAATAGCCATAGAGCGAGCAACACGTCCCGAATTGCATGCCCGTGCAAGTCTTGTTGCCCTGCAATTGTTAGTGAACACCCGACGCAGGGGGTGACATGGGCTTACCGCGGGTTGAGGTCCACAGCTGCCATCGATACTCGGACCTCCTTCATCCGTGTCACAAGCTCCACTGATACAATTATCAGCACCACAGTGCGCAGGCGAATTACCACCACAATACCCACTAGTAGAACAGCAGGCCCCATAGGCCGATTCGCCGCAGAGCCAATTGCTTTGATCTGGACCACAAGTTCCGTCTTTGGTGATTCCCTCGTTGGACCCCGTCCATGCGCCAGAGAAGCAATTACCCGCGCCGCAAAACGCTGTGCCGTCTCCGCAGAAGCCGTAATTCGAGCAAAAGCCGCCAAACGTAGAACCAACACAGATCGTCATACCATAGTCTGGAGTACTTGATGCAGTTCTATGCTATATCAAGCCAGAATGTGCCGCAATGGGCCATACTGGGGGTGGTTTTGGTGGGGTCTTGGCGTAGGTGCGCCGCTCACCCGTGGGGTACGTTAACCCTCTCAAGTTTTGGGATCGCCTAGCCGCCGCATAGTCGTCAAACACTGAACAGGCAGGCATGGTCGGCCGAGACCCTATCTGGGGCGACATGCATGAGCTCTGCATGCGCGGCAGACAAGCGAGAGTCGATTGGCGGGGGCGAAAGTAAGCCAAGAAGCTAAGGAAACCCTCCCTATAGCACTATTAAACGTGGGAGCGGGTATATAAGCCACAACAGGCTGCTGGTTGTACTTGACATCGTGATATCAGCATTGTCGATTTGAATTGTCCTGTTCTTCCCGCTGGCATCTAAATTTCCTCCCAGTCTTCCTGGCACGGTATGGATAACATAGAACACAACTCATCCTTGGTTTCTGACTGGTCGAGAAAGACGCCCAAAAGAGGACGATCAGGTATGGAATGCCACATTCTACTACAGGGCTACTGTTACTAATTATGACTGCAGAATCACCCAGCGATACTGAATTCTCTTGTTCTGAATGCTGTGAGGAGCTCAAAGCTGATGGCAAAGTGTACTTTCTTCCTTTTTGCCGCTGTGTGAGTGTCCATAGAAGCGTCAAACTACCTTTACTGACCCTATAAGCTTTACTGTGATTTATGTTTCATCAAGTTTTATCTAAGAGACACCCTCGGCAGTGCAGCGGATGATCTGGCCCTCGCTATTGCTGACCAAAAGATTAAAATACCAGCATCGATACTTAAACTTTTCACATGTAAGAGTGGAAAACACCTCCGCATCCCTGCAGCCGTAGAGTGTTACGGTACCGCATGTTCCATTTGCACCTTGGATGGCACGTCGAACAATTCACGCATGTATCTGCCTTGTGGTAAGTAATCGCTACATTCACATCAAGCCTAAGCTTACTATGTAGGCCATCCATTCTGCAAACCTCACATTACGAAATGGCTTTCTGAGAATGGGAAGAGAGCATGTCCGACTTGCAGGTCAGATGTTCCCGAGGAGGAGCCTCCACACTTCAAGAAAGATGGCACGTATGTGCTCCGCTGGCCATGCAGCTTTTGATAAGGATATCAGACAATGTAAGACAAGCTAGTAAGATGCGATAATGGCTTTTATTTTGCAAGCGCACTGCTCATGAGTTCATATACTTGCGTAGGAAGGACTCAAGATAATAAGTTAATAAAGTCGTCCTGTTAACAAGCGGTCCTCGCGATGTAATAGGGGATATCATTGGTCTCGCTCATGAGGTCTCCCATATGTCAAAATCTTCAAACGATGTGTCCGCTGTCCTTGTTACGTCTAGTGATAAGTAAAGGGAACTACACTCCCACTTTTTTGCTAACGCAATCGTACGTTCATAGATGCTGTCCATGTCAAGGCCGCCACTCATGCCAAAGAGATCATGCAAAGGAGTCAAAGGCGGCAATTGGTATCTAGTCGACGAATCATAGTCCTGTAATGCTGATGATGGCTGCTTAACGCTTGGATACTGAATGCGGGTTGAGAAATTCTGATAGATTGCGCTCGAAGTAGGTAGCGAGCGGAAATAAATATCTTTTGGAGCTGCTGTTATTGCCTCGTTTAGATACTGAGCTATGATAAGCGTTAGACGTGTACCCTTTTCATAATCAACGAGATTCATTGCGAATCCGCACCCTTTTCTAACACTTCTATAGCTGCTAATGCGTTTAGCAGCCGCTCCCGTAGCGACGCGTTGTTTTCCTGAAGCTCTTTATTCTTGAGAAGTTAACATGATAGTCTACTGTTAAATACTTGACTTCGAACCTGGCATTGAAGAGAGTTAATCTAATCCTTTGTTCTCTGGCGCGACTTTCGCTGACTCTCTCGGTTCCTATTTCTTATATCAGGTGCTGTCCACATGGCAATCACATTCTCGTTCAAGCTCGACCCAGGGTCACTGGCCAAGCTCACAGCACGCGGCAATAGCTACGCTGAATGGGCTCAGTCGTGGCAGTATGCTCTGAGATCTTCCAGGCTCTGGAATGCCATCTCTGGTAAGAAGACTCGCCCCGCCGACGAGACGCCGGATGGCGCAGACAACGAGGATGTCGTCGAAGCATGGAAGAACGACGACAACAATGCTATGGTCATGCTGCCGTAGTCCATACAAAATGATCCAACGGTGTCCGTTGGTTTATGTGAGACCTCAGCAGAAGCCTGGAAGCACTTGAACGATCGATTCGATCGCGCCGCAGGCAACATCTCCATCACCCTCTCCCGGTCACTTACCAACCTTCGCTACCACGACGGTGACGACCTCCGGCAACACCTTGACGAATTCCACCGACGCTGGAGGCGCATGGCCAAATGCTGCGCTAGCTCGTCGCAGTCTGTCGCGAAAGCGATGAAGCCAATGTTCCAATCCGATGAAGTAAAGGGTTCGTTCTTTCAACAACATTGTTGACAACTTAATCTCCCGCAACGTCACCAATTAATTCGACATCGAGCCCAAAATCCTCGACGTTTCGGACAAGCACTCGCTCGAACAGACCGGCTCGTCATCTGCCGCATACGCAGCCCGCCAGAACACCAGCCGACAAGGTCGACAGGACATCCGCGCCACCAAACCACGCGCCGGTGCTGGACCTGACGAACGCACATGGTACAAGAAGCAGCAACTTCCCTTCGTTAGTCACCTTTACTCATTCTACAATGTCCTCAGACGACACAAGGAACAGCTTAAGAAGGCTGCCAACAAATTCGCGCCGTCATCGCAACGACAAGGCGGGGTCAACCGGTCATCTGCTGGCGCCAGCGGTCGAGGTAAGCGACAGAAGGCAAAAGGTAACGCGGCAGACGTGGACCTCGACGATGCGGGCTATAACAGCTCGACTGAGGTTGTTGCACTGTCAGCGACAGCTACAACATCTGCGGCATCCAGAAATCCCGTGAAGACCGTCACCAGCGATTTCCGCGCCCTAGATGCTGAGATCCACCGCGCCGACTCCCCAATGGATGGCGGACAATCATTGTCACTAATCAACCTGACTGATGACGGCTAGACGCCCCAAAGAAGCGCACCGCGCCATCAACAATGTAAGTGCACATGCCGCAATCCGCCGTCCCAATCATCCTCGCGCGACAACGACTCAAACCCAGTCTGGCTACTTGACACTGGCGCCTCGCGCCATATGTCCGGCTGCGCCGATGATTTTGTATCACTTGTGCCAAAACAGGGGACAATCACGGTCGCTGGCAGCATCAAGTTACCCATTCGTGGTATTAGTCTTGTCCGGCTACGATGTCGAGTACCGGACGGCTCAACACAGCCTGTCGAACTAACCAACGCCCTGTACAGTTTTGAGCTCTACTACACACGTCCTTTCTCGTGGAGCTACATCCGCCACCGCGGATTCGACCTCTTCGGTCGATATGACAACGTCTACCTCAGCCATGAAGGCAAGCCTATCGTATGAGCCAAGCACACAGGTGGTGTCATGCATTTCCAGACAGACGCGCTGTCAACTGGCAACTCGGCGCAATACCACACCGATGCCACATCCAGCGATCATCAGGCATTGTCCAAGTCCGTGCCAGCCGCCGACGCGACGGCGTCCGCCAACTTCTCGTCGTAGCGCGAGATCCACGAAGCCACTGGACCTCTACACATCAAGATTAGCATGGCCAATCGACTGTATGCCGACGCTGGTGAAATTCCAGCCCGACCGAAGGACTTCCACTGCGAAACATGCGAACTGTCCAAGTCAGTACACCACCGTCCCACGCCATACATACCTGGCACGGCGCACAACAAGGACAAGCCGATGGAGGTCATACACTCAGATCTGTCCGGCAAGTTCAGTCGACCAAGCCCTGGTGGCGCATGGTACTACATGTCATTCATCTGCCAGGCGACACGTCACCCATGGGTACGCTTGCTCAAGCGGAAGTCTGAAGCTTAACAAGCCATTTTGGACTTCGTCGCTTATGCCAATACCCAATTCAGTGGCGCGGCCCAAACTGTTGACAAAACCCAATCTGTCGTCAAGCGATTCAAGGCTGACAATGGCGGTGAATATGTCAACCACACGCATCAGACGTTCTTCAGTTCACGATGGATCATCCACGACTTGGTGCCACCATACAACCATGAAGTCAATGGTATTGCCGAGCGATGGAATCGCGCCGTCATACAGCTGGCTCGCGCAAAGATACACTCAGACGACTTACTCCGGCTGTGGGGTGAGGCTATCCCAACATCAACGTTCTTGTTGAGCATTGCCTCCCATTCTGCAAATGCACTGGGTATGTCGCCACACGAAGCCTTGTTTGGCGTGAAACCACACATAAAACACCTTCGCCCGTTCGGCATCAAGGTCTGCGTCCACATACCTGTCGAGGCTCGTCAAGCTAGCTCCAAACTGCTCCACAGACCAGAAGAGGGAATCTTCGTGGCCTATAGTCGCAATACCAAGACATGTCGTGTTTACGTCCCGTCCAGGAATGCTATCTTCGAATCAGGCGACGTCACTTTCCAGCCTTACAACCAGTGGAAAGCTGTGCCATACTTCAATGTGTCGGCGGCCGAAATCACCAAGGGCGGTTCAGGCTCTTCTCAAGATCAACCGATACAGCTCAAGACAAGCCCTACACTGTCTCCGTTGGGGGGCAATATTTCGAGATCTGAAATGACGCCTCACTGTGCTCGGTGGGAGTCAGGCGTTGCAATGCCATCGTCTCCATTGACACCTTCACGGTTGCCAGTCATGACTTCGCCAACTCGGAATTCTGCACCAAACCGATCACCTGTTCGCGCAGCCCCACGACCGTCGAACCGGTCAAGGACCACATCATCGCAGCCGTCAGACTCCGGCTCCAGCGCCCCACGACCGTCGAACCGGTCAAGGACCACATCATCGCAGCCGTCAGACTCCGGCTCCAGCGCGTCAATGAACCAACCACGAAGGTCAGCCCGACCTGTCATGCCGTCACGCAAAGCTCGAGAAAATACTGCTGCCAAGTTTGCCATGGATGATCCTCTGGCTACATCTTCTGACCCTGGGTGTGAGGATGCGCTATTCTGCGATGATATGGCGCACTTCTCCGCCTATGCAGCTAAATCAGACATTGACGACGAAATACCACGCACCTATGCCGAAGCAATGAAGGACTGTCACGTATGGTAACCTCCCATCGACCGGAGATCCAGAATCACCTTGATAATGGCACATAGTAAATTGTTCAAGACGTACCATCAGGTACCAAGCTCGTTGGCACGCGTTGGGTATCCGACATCAAGCGAGATGAAGATGCCCAGATCATCAAGCGAAAAGCCAGAATTGTCGCTCAAGGATGTCCACAGCGACTAGGTATAGATTTCAACGGTACCTACTCACCAGTCGTTCGTTATGACAGCTTGCGACTCATTATAGCCATTGCTACGGCGATGGGCCAT
>JACTNT010000058.1:0-66083 GCA_022343325.1 Plenodomus biglobosus
TCTCTTCCAGACTCGCCCGCAAAGATTGTGATTTATCTCTACGCCTGCTGCTGCTTGCGAATATCGTTGCCTCGGACTAGATTAGGAAGGTAGGGGCTACTTGCTGCCAAGTCTGTATTGGTTACAGCGTCATTGTCAGATCTTTCTTTGCCCCTTGCATCTTCTTTGATCTCCTGTAGTTTCGTCTTGAAAGTGTCCGGCGAGACACTCGACTGAGCAGTTTTCCTCTGAGCCAAGTCGAGCAGCCAAGCCGGCGGAGCAAACAACTGATACTTGTGATCAGACCGCGGATCGCCGAGACCTGAATCACCATCCATGTTAGGCATCTTCGAGCCGTTAACTGGGTAAAGGCATGTTGCTGTACAACACCTGACCACCTAAGGCGCGCCGACTCACCGCAGCCGTTAGGTGGTTCTTTGTCATGGTTCTTAAAACGCGCTGCAGGGACATAAAAACGACTATTTGTGACGTGCTGCAGCCGTCTCCTCTAGCGACTGTGGATTTAAAGCGACTAGTTGTGGTCCGTAGTAGAATGGCCGATGAGGCAAGGTTGGCTCACAATGGTCCTAGGAAGGGCATCTGTTGTAGCGAGTTCGTTATTCCTATTCCTTAAGAAGGGAATGGCTAGCAAGGCCAAAGCAACAGGTATGAGGGTCTGGGCTCAATTCCAGCAACATACCTGCTGGAGAATTTGATCACACAGACCAATCGTCTCCCTGGACATTTGCCATTTCAGTATCTTCTCGCTGTACTAGTCAAAGCTAGTATAGACAGACATCTCTGCCTTGCTTAAGGTAACAAAGGAATGCCAATTCTTTTGTATGGTGATCATGTCCGCTAGAACGTTGTTGAGTTGTATGCTGCAATCTAAATAGCCCCTATCATAGCATGCGAATTGACAACGTCCTGGACCTAGCTACGCGCGGTCCGAAGCGCTGGTTCCTCGTGCAGTAATCCATGGAGGGCGAGGCAGGTATCGAGCTGGCATTGGGCAAGACAAAGCTCCCGGTGTTTCAAGTTCGCCATGGTCGTGAAATTAGTGATTTAAGGGTCGTGGAGAGTGAGGCGGGATTGACTTGCTGCAGTGACGGTAACTGTCACGCTCGCTATCGGCTGCTATCGAGCGGGTATCGCTTGAAGATGCAGCGAATATTTCGTGGAGATCCAGGCGGGTATGGAACAACTATTGCGCCTAGTGGTGACACAGGTATGAAGCTAGTGTCGCGTGGGGATTGAGGCCGGCATACGTTAGAGCTCGCTTAGTCAAGTCGGGACAAGGTTACTACACAACCTCATAGCCTACCTATCTTTGCACACCGCTTTCTCCCACTATATCAGACACTACTTGTACTTCGCTCACACCAACGTACCATATCTCTCCCTTAGCACCTTTACTCTTTACTTGAACACTTCCGAACCAACAAAGGGAAATTATGAAGCAATGGTTTCACTTTCACGAACGCCTGGGCAGGAAGACCTACGGCAGCTTCTGATCATCGAACTGTTCCCATTAGCCTGGAAGCGCAATCAATGCGCCACAATCTAGAAGCTATGGCAAATCTTGATTTCGCTGCTACCCTCGGAGCAGAGGAGACAGGATCCATACTACAGAGCAAGGGAGTGGGGCAAATGAGCACAATGTGGTGCAGCATGACTTGGACGTTACTATCGTGCCGCGTCACTTAAGTAAGTATCCTCGTTATCTCCGAAATTATGTTGATAGACATTATACTGACATGCTAACCTAAGACAGCCCGTCCTAAGCGAAAACTAGAGTCACTGCTCGCTCAGGCAGTCTGCGCGGATCGCAAAGGCATGGGACACCACCTAGCAACACCACGAGAGATGCTGGCTCCCGGCGCCAAATGGCCCCGTACTCATATCGCGGAATGCGCACAACACGCCATACACGACCTAGTGCTTCATAACCTAGGGCTATACCTATCGCGAGCCCTCTAGCACCGGATAGAATCGGCAACCCCCGCAATTAACCAGAGTCGCTGTAGGTGAAGAAGAAGAGACGGTTCCTGTGGGCGAATTGGCTCGTTACACTCCCGTTCCAGTGCGAAGAACGATGCGAGAACGTCGAACCGCCTCTTGACTTATACAACTTTAAGGGTCTTAGCAAGGTCTTCAGTAAAACTTGGGAGGACCTTGAATAGTTACTATAAAGCAAGAATCGAAGACTACAAACACAACCTAAGAGTGTATTAGAAGGAACATGTTATGGCCTAGGGCCCAAAATGACGTGAGGCAAGTGTACTAGATGCAATAGATGATTAATGGGATCTAGCAGTCTGCTACGAAGGTAAGTGGGCCGCCAAGCCAAGCCGCTAAGTTGGTACAGAACGCTAAGCCTATCTAATACTAGCTGCAATAGCAAGGTGAATAAAAATGGACACAGCATCTGTCCCTCCTAACAGAGTCTTGTCCGCAAGAGTGAAAGAAAGAAAATATCAGGTGACTTAAAAGTCAACTGTGAAAGCATAGAAAATCCGAGAAAATCCAGCCCTAGAGACCCACCAAGGACCATAGCATTATTCCTGTTTCAGTCGTTGACCGAACCTGCGGCGGAGATGCGGGGGTACGGAACGTCCAACTCCGGAGGCAGACAGAAGTTGTTGGTGTTGCTCCCTGATCATGTCCAGATGCTGCTGAATCTGTTCGTTGAAGACTCCATCTTCTTCGACCTCGGAGTATTCCTCAGGTGTGAGTGCGGCGGCTAGTGGAGCGAGACGGAGATCGGTAAGGATTTTCGGAGTGGCGTCGAGCGACACGAGGCCCAAAGCAACCTGTACGTCGTGGTATTGTTCGAAGGTGTCCCGCTCATGTCTTTGGATAGGCACAATAACGCGAGCTTGTCCCCACTCATAAAGCATGTCCTTCAGTCGGTTATCCATAGCGATCTTTTTAGTTGAGGTGTATAAATACGTAGGGCCGATGAAGACAAAGCATGTGCGTGTACGAGTGCCGGCAACGAGGGTGCGGGGCTGGCGCCAGAAGAAACCTTGATCACATCCGACAGAATCCAGCACCACCACATGGCGGTCTTTGCCCATAGAGGAGTCGACAGTCAGAATCATGACCTTGGTCAGTTCTTTGGCGATCTTCCGATTGCCAGATTGGAGGGCCTTTTCAGTGGCATCATCGCGAAGTGCAAGGAGGAGGCGCACCTGCGCATTGTATGGGGTGATGGCCAAGATGTGGTTGCCATTGGTATATCGCAGGCGTTGAACCAAGTCATGCATGGTCGTAAGCGCGGTATTGATGCAGTACCATGATCCGGTTGTGTCATGAATGGGGACTACGTCTTCGGTGTTGAGGACGACGACAACATCGTTGACTCGCCAAGTGGCCATGTTGATCTTTCTGGTGGCTAATTCTTGGGGTGCGTCAAACGATCCAGGGGCCTCCGTGACGTTAGGAGCGTTATTCAATTTTTGGCACAGCTTCAGGAGCGGCTGGTTCGTGAAACGTGATGTCTGATCAAGCCCTTGGACTGGGAAACCGGTGAAGTAGAGACGCGCAAGCGGAGAGATAGACAGCTGGGCTTGGAATGGGTTGTCCAATTGTGGTCCAAAAGGTTGAGGTCCCAGTTGGTTCCAGCATCCCACAAAGACCCGGAGTCGGACGTCCCAGTAGTTTGACATGAAGCCCATGAGAGCTCTAGGTCAGTCGCGCGTCCTGTCTCTTCCAGGCAGACGGCGGAGGCCTTGCGATGGATCTGGAAGCTTGACGAATTGGCAACGGAGGCAGAACAGCAGACTATTGGTGCGCGTTGGATGACTTCGCGAAAGCCGATCATGAAGCATGTCTTGACTTCCTTTCAGATTTCCTGGCTCATTTTGGCATGAGTGTCGATATCTCGGGCCGCATGGATGATAGGGCGAAGGCGGTCGGCGATATCGTCGCGTTCATGTCGGGTCCAAGTGTTCGTGACAAGATCGGACACTCAACCCCAGGGAAACGAGCGAGTTGGAGCACAGTCCAAGCCACTGATCCGTGCAAGGCGCGGAAACGTCTGTCAGTAATGCCTGGGCGTTGGGAGCGGTATTGACGAAGGCAGTGTTCAAGGAGAAGCGCGTTCATGTCACCATGCAGAAGCTTGTTGCGCCTCACGACCCTGGGATCCTTTGAAGTATCGGGTTCAAAATGCGGATCCATCATCGCTATGACAGCATTAAGTTCGGACTGGACTGAATGGCAAGGGATGATCAATTTCATCGGTAAGTTCATCTTTTCAGAAACCGCCGTCATGATTTGGACGAAGCTGTCGAAACTGTGGTCAACTGTTTCGTTTTGGATACAGCAATGGGTAACAAGTCCATTCTGGTACTGTTCCACCGGCCTTGGCACCTCAGTTGCCGTAGTTGAAGGAGGCCCCGTGATTGATGCAGACGTGGCGGTTAGCTGGTCGATGGCTGGCTTTTTCCCTTTCTCCTCAGTGGTGAATCGGTGTTCATCATCAGCTGAGCCACGGTCATGCCCAGGGTCTTCATTGTTTGACATCAGCTCGCCGGCCAAGTCTGGATCGATATTTGGGTTAGCGGTTGGTCCACCAAAGTCAAAGGCACGCTGGTCGAATTGGTCAACATCGTTGGTTGCTGCCGGTACATCCCACGCCAGAGCTGCGCTGACGTCGATGTTCGTGGTGTAGTCTCCCCATGCATTTACGTTGTCGTTCTGTCCATCTCCGCTATCCGCTACTGTTGTTCCAGGCGTTGTCATCTTCATCGTCAACGGCGACGGAGGGGGGAGCAAGCGAAGGGTCCTTGAGGATGATGGACATTTCAAGGAGCTGCATCCGGTTGACTTCTGGGTCGACAAGGCACCGAAGGGTGTAGCACACCAAAACCACCATGCTGGTCCAGGGTTTGCCTGAGCCAGACATTCCTCCAAGCACGACCGTATTAGCCAGAACGCCTTGGTCAAGCCACTTGGTGACCACGTTGTGTTGGTATACCTTTAGCAATTGAGGGAGGATGTCCATGAAGGCTGCACGATCGTCGGGATGCACGCCGTCGAAAAGACTAGTCTTGTCGTACTGGTTGTGATCGTGGCATAGGAGCATGGTACGGATTTGTTTCATGAAATGCTCCTTACGGACGTACTCCTTTCGCATCTTGCCAAAGACTCTCATGCGTTCTAGAGCCAACGCAAGGCGCTTGCATTCTTTGTCGCCGTTGTCTTTGAAAACAGTGGCGGGCCCAGGCTTGTAGCGTTCCTGTATTCATGCTCTCCATATCAGAAACTGAGAGTATGGTATGTTTTCGTTGATCCATCAGGCCTCAGTCAGATCGAACGGTCGGTGGACAACGATGCAGATTTGCCCAATAGCCGTGGTTGGAGCGGGGGCGGCCACACGTCCATGCCACGCGTGCTTCGAAGCGGTATTGTCTTTGTAATTATCGAATTCCACTCGGACTGGGTCACCAGCCGTGAGTTTGGGTACCTCTGGGCTTGCATCTTCTTCAGAAAAGTTGAGATACAAGACCATGTCCAAATTGTCGCGGGTCTGGGTGTGTGGGACTGGATGAGCTGAGGCGAGACCACGGTGAACCCGGTTCTGCATGCCGAAACGTTGCTCGATAATCCCTCCCACGCCGCAATGATCCGCGAGCTCATTCCAGGTCTCGAACACATATTCTGGCAAGGTGACGAATTTTGGGAGCTCGTTGGTTGGTTTGATACCTTTGTGGTCGACCGTCGGGTTCATTGGTTCCGTGAATGACGCATGACTTTGCGCAAATTGTAGGCTTGTGGTGTGTTCTCGCGGGGCGTGAATAAGTTGCTCGTGCATGGGTGCTCGTTGTGCCGGAATTGTATCAACGTGAGTTGATGGCCCCAGTGGAGTGTTGCATATAATCGGTCCCAGTATTTAGTGTTCTCGCGAGTCAGGTGCGGGAAGAGAGCGGCCAAAGTAGGGATAGAGGCCTTGTCTGAGACATCAATAATGCGTTCAGACGGACGGTACTCTCCACCCTCCTTAGTATCATCTTCTTCCTCATGAGTAACCTTTTTCTTGAGACCAGTGTTACGATAGGTTAGATTCACATCGGTCTTGTGCTGCGGCTGCTCTTTAGGGCGTGAGTCATCCTTGTATTTGAAGGTGTTCCGAATACGGATGTACGAGCGGTGTCTAGGGTCTTCGTGGATAATGAGCTTGACCGCGGTGTCATCGCGTTGCTGGAAATGCTCGATTTCAGTAAGCTGCTGGAAGAGGTCTGGAATGGGGGCGGCGAGGCGCTTGCGTCTGAGTTTCATTGCATCACAGTGAGCTTGCTTTTGCTCATCGGACCATGGTTCCTTGCCAGCCTTTGACTGTTTGGTATGGCGCACTGGCAGTGTTTGATCTTTTTCATGATGTAGCTGAGCGGTTTCTTGCTCCATGCATTGCGTGATGGTGACAGGAATGGACCGATCGAGAGTACCTGATATTCCTTGAGGAGTACCGCCTTCATTCGTGGCCGCGAAATTTTCCAGCAGTGCTCATAGCGAAAGTGATCTCGAAGTATTGGCAACTTCTTAACCGACATTGGGCTAAAGGTATCAGGGTATTTGGCAATGGCGATGTAGGTCTGACGGAAAAGTTCGGCCCCAGAGGGAGTGTGAAGCGTAAGGCCCCTAGAATACACCTCTTCGGCGAGGAGCTGTTTTGCATTCTGTCCAGGTGGGTTGTAGGCGCGGGGCTCGATTGTCTCGTAGTTGCGCAACTCTTGAGCAGTCATGTACATAGCCGGTGTGTTGAGTTGAAGCGAGGTAATTTCGTCCCTGTGCTCGGTGCCAGCAATGCCGGAATCGATGACGAATGCGGCGAGCGCGGCAAAGCTGCTGGAGTAGAACTGAGACCGCTGTGCAGGACCGAGATCGACATCACCGTAGTAGCTGCGTTTGACAAGCTGGCCCTCGCTCGCTGCGTCAGAGGCGGCATCAGACTTAGAGCCGCCGTTGTCAACAACTTCTTCACTAGCGCTTTCGCCTCGGTCGGCAGTCCAGAGCGTGGTATGACCGTTGGCAACATTGCCGGCATCGATGCCGAGTTCGTGAAGGCCCGACATGTTGGCAGAGGTAGCGTAAGAAGAGTATAGGGAGGCGTGTAATGTGAAAAAAGAGATGTAAGGCAGAGAAGAAAGGTAGTGGGTGGTGCAATGGTGAGGTTGAGTCGGTATGTGAGGTTGGGTTGGCAGGTGAGGTAACAGTTTGGCTAAGTCCCTCGTTTCCCAAGCAGGCAACTGCGGACACCAATCTCAAAATCTGTTGTTGAGAACGACGGCAAAGGTAGAATATGGGATGTGGATATCTTTGTGCCTCAATCGTGAGCGATAGCGCTCGCATGGTGGTGCGAAAGGTTGTCTGACACTGCGACAAGTGTGCCTAAGACGCAGTTTGTAGAGAGTGGCTGGACGAGCACATGGACATAGTCTCTGGAGGGCTAGTAGAGCCTGCGGCTGGAGGTACTGGAGCTTAGATTGGAAGGGTTAAAGGATAGTTGGGGAAGAGTTTGGGTTGATGTGCGGGCTGAGAGGTCAGTTTCTGTCTCCTCTCATTCTGCTAACGACGATGACGACTCAGCAGACTGTGCTCGAGAACGGGTAGAGGACGAAGCAGCAATAAGGTTAGCTAACGACCCTGATGCTGTGATAGGAGAGTTAGACGTGAAGAGGTCGTCGATCACTGGTGAGTTGTGTTTAGAAGAAGCTGTACACGGGGGTGTTGAAGGTGAAAGTACTGTTATGGGATCAAAACTACATGAGTTGATATCTCTGGAGGAGAGCTGCTATTTAAGCTACAAATCCAGTAATACGCTATCCCAATACCGCTGGTAGCCACCGACCAATCGTGACGTCCTTTAGATGGGTTAGCACCTAGCAGGTGCCCTGGTGCAGAGGTGCACTTTCTTCTGACAAAACGTGGAAAAGGCGAAGATGGCTGAAGAGAAGCCGGAGGCTGAGAACTAGTTTCGGTGACTATTGTTTATTCCTGAAGGAACCAAGGCTGGCAAGCGCGGACGTCATTCTGGCGGAGGTCGCTTTGAAACTTAACTTGACACGCTTTCTTCGCTCGCGACTTCAGTGTGTGGTGAATCTTCGTGCGCGGATTTGGCGACTGCTTTCCCTTTCCCTTTGGCGCTGGTATTCCTGGCTCTGTGTTTAAGCTGTTGCAAGCGCGGCTTTGAACTGGGTGGCAGCGCTTGTGATGAGGGGGTGCTGATTCGGTAGCTGTAAAGCCTGACCTTGAAGGAACGGCGGTCCCCCTTCGAGTTATCGGGCGACAGTGGACTGTCTGGGTCGATCTGTAGGCTCAAAAGTTCGCGTCTTCTAACAGGCTTTCTGGCTGGCATTAGGTGCGCGTGTATTGTAACAAACAATCGCGAGTTCGTATTAGGAAGGCTTGCGACGTAGTTTCCGCAATTCCAGGCGCTTAGCTAAATCAATAGCTGCATGTACGGGGGCGATTGCGAAATGTTGGCGGATCGTGATTCGAGTTGAGGGTTGTGGTAGGGTTTAGTGCCTCGTCATGCGCGATGGCTAAATCGTCTTGATACCGGAATTGTCGTGCAGGAACGCTGAATGCGACGCTGCGGAGGGTACTGGCAGCTTGTTAGATTAGTTGGCTTGTTACTAGATACTATGGCCTAGGGCCCAAGATGACATGAGTCAAGTGTACTGTATGAGATTGATGATTGATGGTATCTAGCAGTCCACTGCGAAGGTAGGTGGGCCGCCGCGCTAAGGCGCTAAGCCTGTCTTATACTAGCTGCAACAGCAGCGAAAGTGAATGGATATAGCAGAAGCTAACAAGCTTGTGGCTGCTATTTAGTAGACGGTAACCCCTCATCGTATAAAGAACTCCTGCAAATTCGGTGAACCTATCTGGACCTGAATATTACAATTCAACGACACTGTCGGGATAAGCGCGCAGGACGAGTGACGACGTGCAGGAGACTGATACCTAGCCTCGCTTAGACTAATGCGACAAGCATTAGCAGAAGTTATCTGGTTAAATGAATACGTCCACACCGCGATGACCGCAGACTCGGAAGGCGTGGCGCAGGAAACTAGTTTGGAATCCCGAAGGGATGGTCGAGACTTTGACCTCGCAGGCATATCATCTATCCATGTTTCAAAGTGTCTTAACTCTCCTCCCCCTTTATCACACGTAATAAAGAGAGCCAATATAGGAATGCTTAAGTCGAAGGACAAAATACTATTGATGAGACTCTTCTTAACTGCAACCTCATTGTCTCGCCACCTAGACTAAAAAATCGACTTCCCAGATAGAAACTCTCAGACCAAGCTCCAGTGGAGCTTTCCCGTTCCCCTCCTTGCGCAGAGGCAGAATGTCGTCAGTTATCTCATCAGGTCTTGGAAGGGCAAAATGGTAAAATCCAGGAGAATGACCATTCTCTGATAGAATCCAGGCGTTAATTGGGAATGCGATAGTCAAACAGGGTGATCTTACCAACAGTTCCCGACTTATATGCAGATGAATGGTCTCTGTGCTAGGCAGTACTCTTCATTAGGTCAAGTTCCATGGGCTCCAATCCTGTTCGGACCTTAGAAAATGGTTTCATTACGTCCCGTACGGGACGCTCCGTGGTTCGCTTACTGATTGGTTCCAAAGACATATCAATCACTGTCCCTCGCTGGGTGCAATCCAAGACAAGTCCCGCAACTGCTTGGCAGAGTGTACCGACACGCGTCCCTGTGGGCCATTCACATCCTCCCTCCGAGTCACAGTCTTTAGTCTGGTCAAGCCTTCAGTCTGCCCTTGCGCGGATCCTGAGCTCGCTGCGTTTCCTCCTACGTGAAGCTTGCCTGCGCTGACGAGCCTCTTTAGCCTGCGCCACTGCAGCATCGTACTTTGCTTCGTTTTCTTGCATGAGCTTTTTAGGAGCAGCTTCAGCAGCCCGCTTTTTTTCGAGCTCCCACAGTTCGACGAGATTGCTGCCGTCTAGATGGTGCTCCGGCTCCCACGTACCTGGATCATATTAGCAATGTCTACAAGTATGTATTAAAGTATCCAAAGATTTGGACATGGCACTGAGCCATGGCAAAGTCCGCGAACTTTATGTCTCATCAGGGTATCTGTGTTCTCTGGCCACTCGAGGACGGTCGCCATAGGTATAGCAAGGGTAATTATTACATCTACATCCCGTGTTAAGACCATGTATGTTGAAGCGCCCGTTAACTCACCTGTAGATAGGGTAACCTTTCCATTCAATCAGGTACATCATGCGACCATCATCATCTGCTGATGGCCTTTCGGAAAGCACTCGCACTGCTTCGAAGTAGCTCTCTTCCTTGCTGGAGCCTTTATCAGGTTTGACTTTGTGGTTTGCCATGATGGAGAGCGGCTTGTTATCGACGATGACGGGGTATGCGAGAGAGAGGAGATGGGAAGCTCAGAAATATCACAAACGGTATTTCGCGTGTGTACTTTGGAAATGCGAGGAGATTGTTGAGGAATTGGTTGTGTGCAAAGTGCCATTGATAGGTAAGCAGAATCCAGCGTCAGGTTGCACATAGGATACCTGAATCTTCAGGTAAAGGCAAACAGTGACGTCGAGCTAACCAAAATGAGACGACCAGGAACTGCCCATCCCAGTGCCACGATTACTAAAGACCTGTAATGGCTACCAAGCCAATATGCCCGCGACTGCTAGACCCCACGGACCCCTCAGCTTCTGCCTTCACCTTCGAGTGCCGACACTCTATACGCCTCGCTACCCCTACTGCTCTTACCGATTACCGGTTGTCCAGCGGAGATGTGATTATGGTTCTGTTAAAGATTGTTTTACGTAGGCGTAGTAATTGCATCTAGTTACTAGCACCTTTGCTACCGCATTAGGTCAAGTGACATTGCAACTCGATGCATGTTAGAGGTAACTTACGTGAAGCTGTGGACGCCGTGAAGGTAAAATATAATGCTCCCATTACTTAGGCAGTGTCTCTGACGGAAGAGGGAAGATATGAAGGCAGCACTAATCCATGCTGATCTGTACGTCCAGGTAATAATATATCACACAGTACACTAGGAACTCAACACAAGCTTAGTTATGCTCACCTTGACAACAGATCTCTGTCGAGATGCTAAGTACGGCCTAATCTCTGGAGGCGGCCTGATGTATGCCTATAGATGGCTGCGGCAGAATCCGCGTAGTGTGCAACTCCCTCGTTGTACTAGATCACCTTTATGAGGCATCTGATCTCTGAAGTCTTTCTAAGGCCAACAAGTGGCATCACCGAACCTTTGGAGAATGCGGGTAGTTTTTGGATACTGGAATCGCACGCCTTACACCTTTAGTGAAGAGGCGTGACCTGACTAGTATCCAGTATTTGGTTGCGCTTCTTTGAAGACGCGCATGGGATGGAAGAAGGGCTTGGGGGCTAAGGGAGGGGGAGTTCTAGTTCTGGCACTGGTCTGAAGAATACTCGACCAGGAGATGAGTGAATGCAACTCATCGTGCCGAACTGGAATAATCGTACTGTCCCAGATGCTACCTGATTACTGCCGCAAAGGCCGTCTCCGATGTAATTTCAGCTAAGGTCTTATGTCCTATTTTCTTGCCTAACTTAAAGATCATCGAGGCCCGGTGAGCAGCACATCTTTTAGGAAAACCTTTCTATTGACTACGTTGGGGATGACTTTCTTCTTGCATTTTTGACACGTTCATGCGCAGTCAATTAGACGCTCTAAGGTGCGTATAGGTTCATTGAACAGGAGGAGTTCCTGTACAGTAAGTACTCCAGGTTGTTAGATGCAATGGTGGAGGATGAATCAGTGTGCCAAAATCTAAATGTTGAACTTTGAGCTTGACCTATGGGAGAGCGCGAGAAGCCCTCATTACTACGGTTGGAAGCTGTTCAGAGGTTCAGTCGTGAGGCCCTTTCCTCTGTACAGTCTGTAGTTGCCACATTGCTACTGCCCCCATGGCCCAAGTTATTCCCTCTCCTCTTGATCCTATTCACCCTCTGTATGCTATAAGTCGACTTCGCTGCTCAGAAGACAGTGATCGAAATTCTTGGTAGGTCAACATTTTTCGACCACCCATCCGTTTCAGAAACTCGACTCGCAGGATGTCGTACATTTGTTCCTGGAGCGGCCACTTTGACCACGCAGGAAGTGAAGCCCCGTGGCTCAGAAGGTATTTGACCACGTCTCGTCTCTTCGATTGCAGAGCAGCTTCCAGAGGTGTGATGATTTGATATCCTGACCGGCGGTATACAGATCGTGTGATGTTCACATTCGTGCCCGTGAACCCCAGTACTGCTTTGACGGAAGCGACACTACCGGAATTAATGGCGATGAAAAGAGCATTGGTTCCCACAGTGGCCCCATGAATCGCGTGTGGCAGCTCACGTAGCACACGCCGTATGACATGTACGTTGCTCTCTGGCCACGTACGACAGGCACTCCGCAGTTGCACCAAACTAAGGCGGAATGGGCATTTCTCGAGAATCATGTCCATAATATTGATCTTCGCCGGGTTTCTCACAGCCTCATCGATTGCGCATCGTAACCATTGATTAAATTCAGCCTTCTTCCACAGATTATGGTGGTCAAATGTCCGGAGAAATATGGTGATGGCTGGCATATTTCCTACTCGAATTGCCAGAGTCATATGGTATACATTGAACCATTTCGATACGATTATGTCGTTCGAGTGTGAACTGATCACGTACTCGACCTTGCGCATGACCGATTGCAAGAGGTGGTTGTCTTCGAGCTCAATCGCGAGAGTCAGCACGTCGCTGTTTCCACCTGGAGTACTAGAGGGTGTACAAGAACTCAGAATTCGGTCAAACAACGCGTAGTCTTGGACACCAGCCGCCGCATTTATTTGATCATACCGGTCGAAGGGTCGATTGATTGATTGATTGAAGTTATTTAACGTCCTATAAAAACCTCCCGTGGGGCATGTAGACGGGTTAAGCTCTGGGCTTCTGGTGTTGCAGCACCTGCCTGAGTAACCTGATCGAATGGGTTGCGCGATAGCGGCTTTCGAGCTGAGCTCTTCCGCCAGGTGAAGGGCTGCAGTGGGGAGATCCAGAGGCTATGCCTACTTGTTTATGAACCATGGTTCTAAAAGAGAATACAGTGAATCTAGGCAGCTTTCGCTGCCTATTTTTGCGGCTTTACGTGCCAAGAAATACTAACGGGAAAAGGAAAGGAGCGTTTTGCTTGTGGGACTATAGGATTGTAGGGTTGTAGAGTTACCGTGTGCAGATGTCTTTGTAGAACCCCGTGACCTGGAGTAGCGTTTCAAAATCTCGGGGTTCGACAATCACACCGGCTAGGTATTGGACTCCCTCCCGTCCATGACTAGGGGGGAGGGTGGGCCGTTGGGGCCATCTGCGAAAGATGGCTTTGACTTTGGTTTTACGGCATAGAGCGATGTGCTCAGGCGTCTTTAGGCGGCTACATGAGCACTTAAGCTGCGCGTCGGGGTGGTTAAACTTCTTATGGTACCATGCGAAGTCCCGGTGTTTGGTTCGTATAGCTATCAACTTGGCGAGGGTTGGGCGTGATAGCTCGAGTTCTGGGGGCGAGGTAGACGTGCTATACGGAAGCTCCCATTGATTGTACCATGTGGACAGCTTAGTCTTCCTAACGTCCCACCAACCTTGCCTAGCCTGGTTGAGTAGGGTTCTGGCCACCGACCGTATCCCCGATGTTGTAGGGTGTCTTGCCATCCCATAGGGCGGTGATGGGTTTCGAGCTTCGGCGTCGGCGAGCGAGTCTGCTTCCTCATTTCCGATGATGCCTTCGTGTCCTGGGGACCAGCGTACTTGTATGTGATACGTCTCCATAGCGTTATGGCAGGCTAAGAAGGCCCACTGCGAGCTTAACGGGGCGTTGCCCCTCAGGCACCAGATCACCGAGGTGCTGTCTATACACATCCAGGCTCTGCTAAAGCGGAGCCCAGATCGCATAACACATTGTAGAGCGCGTAGGGCCCCTACCGCCTCCGCATCAAATACGTGTGACGTGGGGTGAAGTGAACCGCTCCCCTGTTCAATCTTCGTTTGAGCCCGGTATATTGCAAAGCCATATGTGACAACTCTGTCGCCTTTAATTCGCTGCTCTGATCCGTCAGAGAAAATGGTCAGCTCAGAGCTGGTGCGGTCTTGCCACCATCTACTGCCTCGCGGCATCTTTCTTGGTGTGCCCCTCGGTCGGGTCTGTCCTACAGCCAGGGGAAAAGTGCGACGGGGTGAGGGTTGGTCGAGTTGTTGGGGTTAGTGCCATCCCAAGTCTCTGGACTTTCGATTGGGGACGCTGGACAGTTCCTGCCCCTCTTCCCCGCTGTATGCGAGGCCGCTGCATCCGATGTGTTAGGGGGTGATGTTGATCAGTAGTCTGGAGGTGAAAGGCGAAGCGCAGTTTCACCTCCTCCAATGCCACGGCCGCCGACGGGAGGCCTGCTTCCCGGAGCAGTACTGAGTTCGGTGTGGTCCTCCACGCTGGCAGGACTGCTCGGGCTGCTAGGGTAATGGTTTGGTCAATGGACTCGAGATGCCACCCCACGCGGGTGCTCACCGTTGACGGTCGAGCGTTGCGTAATATGCGAGGGTTTTTGACCCGTCCTTCGTACCAGGCTTCGGCCCCGTAAAGTACAGTGGGCAATATGCAGGTGGTAACAGCCTTGCGCAGGGCTGACGCTGGTGGGCCGTGGGCCGTGTTTGCGAGGCTGCGTATATGGTGGGCGAGCTTTCGAGCTGCAGCGGTACGCACCGCTACATGTTTCTTGAAAGTAAGCTTGCGGTCAAACCAGACTCCTAGCCACCTTAGCGCAGGTTGGCTTCCGTCTGTTGGGGGGGCTACAGGTTCGACCACCAGTTCCCCTGCAGCGCAGCTGGGCGAGTGATTTCCCCTCTGCTTTGTGAGATGTATCATCTCTAGTTTTTCGGGTGCAAAAGCAACTCTGTTCGCGGCTCCCCATTCGTTGATAGACTTAAGGTCGTCTGCTAGTTGGCGGACATTCTCATCTAAGCAGTGGGAGGCGCGGTCAATGCAGACGTCGTCGGCGTATCCAAATCTCCTGGTGCGGTCTTGGTTAAGTAGCTCAGCTAGATATAGCGTGTAGAGAACTGGCGAGAGGGGCGACCCTTGGGGCGTCCCGCAGTCGACGTTGTACTCCGGGGTAGTGACATGTCCAAGTCTAACTCGGACTTTCCTGTCCGTGAGGAAACTGTTGACTAATCCCAATACTAGGGGCGGCCAACCCTGCTCGGACATTCGTTTAAGCAGTCGGTTCTTAAGAAGCGCGTCAAAGGCGCCCTGTACGTCCATGGTAACCATTGTGACGTGATTCCCAGTAGCCCATGCGTGTTCTACGTCATGGGTGAATGAAGTGATGAGGTCCATGGCCGATCGCTTTGGGAGGGCCCCTCCGTGCTGTGGGCTTAGGATGTCGTGGCGCATGGCTGTGATGGCAATGCGTCTGGCAACTATTCGTTCAAGTCCCTTGCCGAGGCAGGACAGGAGTGCTATAGGGCGCCAAGACCGGGTGGAGGACTTGTCTTTTTTTCCCATCTTTGGTATCATTGCGATTTCAGCGGTCTTCCACGCGACTGGGAAGTGGTGCAAAGCTAGGCAATTGTGATATATTGCTCGCAGGTATGGCCCAATATGGGCCCAGCAAGTCTTGAGCAGCCTGACGGTGGTGCGATCAGTCCCTGGTGAGGTACTGGAGACCCCTATGGTGCAGCGCTCGACTTCTTCAGAGGATACAAAACTGTCCCATACAAAACTGTCCCAGGGCAGAGCCGGCGCGGTGGGCTGGGTTGCCGGCTCTGGCAAGTCATCAGAGGCGTCAAACCGTCCTAGTATTTCCCGGCGGAGCGCCTCAGCCTTCTCTAAGGGTTCTGAAATGACCTCCCCATCAACGAGAAGTGGCGTGTTGTTGGTTTGGAGTGAGCTTGTGCCACCCAACAAGCTTGTATAGCTCCTTGTCTTCTGATTCGGTCTCTCCAATACTCCCTCTTGTCCCTCCTAACCTTAGTGAGGAAGTCTCGTGTGGCTGCGGAGGGGTCTTGGCCTGGGGCGGCACGGTTGTTGAGGTGTTGTCGGTACGCCTCTCGGCATTCTTCTGTCCACCAGGGCGCAGCACGGGCTGTCTCTCTATGTGGCCTGCCCGCGGTTTTGAGGGCTATCAGCCGCGCATGGGTCCGGAGCGCTCCTCATGTTTAGTTCAACTAGTCCGTTAAATTGGGCAAGACTCTTCTGGGGGAGCCGATAGTGGTATTGATCTTGGGCACCTTGTCCTCGTGCGGGTATATATGTGACTAAAGTAGAGTGATCAGAGCCACACTGCATGTCGTCGCGGACAGTCGTCGCGGCGAAGGGGATATTTGAGAAAGAGAGGTCTAGGACGTGACCAGCCCTATGGGTGGGCTGTCCTGGCTCCCCTATGTACCCTATGTTATTCAGGCGAGTTCGGTGCCTCCATGGGCTGAAATTGCTCCCGGTTCAAACGTCTCGTGGCGTACGTTGAAATCTCCTCCTACTAGGCATAGAGGGGGCGGCCTTATTTGTGTGACATAGTTTAAGCCTTAAGGTTCGCGCCCTTTAGTATATATGTGAGGACTCGTGGGCGGCTTGCCTCTTGGGTGTCGGGTGTCCCACCATCCCAGTCCGTGACTGGGGCAATGAGTGTGTAGGCTGGGTGGTTCTGAGTGCGGCTTCCAGAGGCTGTGTAGGGCTCCTGGACGCACACGACGTCGATTTTGTGCTGGAATGATTGTTCTAAGATGGTGTTGTGGGCTGGGGCCCCTTTGCCAACGTTGGCCCAGCAGACTTGAAGGTCCTGCCTGGGTCTTTCCTGTGGGCGATGCCCGCGGGTGGGAGGGTCTTGGTGTTCTACCATTGACCTGCACCTTCGCTCATTTCTGTGTCTGCCTGATTGTCAGCGGAGTCTGTGAGGTTGGGCTCGGTGTTTCGACGCCGAACTGACTGGGCAGAGAGAAGTCGTAGGCTCATATTTCCTGTGTTGGCGGCCGCCCGTTGGGGCCGCCTTGGATTCAGTGGTTGCTCGTCGGACGAGGTGGCGCGCCCCGCAATGACTGCGTCTCTTCACCCGCGCTTGCGCTGTGGAGGGGCTGCAGTCTCAGACGGCCCGGCGCGGCGTGTTGGGCTCCTTATTCGCTCGCTCCCCGTGTCGGGGGTTAAGTTCGTGGAGGGGGGCAGTTCGGTTGTCGCTTGTTGGGCGGCGGCGAGGGCCTGTTGATAGGCTCTATGACCCGCTTGTCTGATTATCTTAAGCTGGCTCCGAGAGAGGCGAACAATGCGGTTCCCCGACCTCTGGGGGGCCGCGGCGCAGCCTTTGTGGGTGGATTGAAATGGGCCATTGCAATAGTTGTGGCAGCGGGGGGGGGGGGGGGTGGGGGCGGTTGCACCTTGATTGAGCGCAGTAGCCCTGGCACCCTGGGTTGTGGAGCTGGATTGTAAGTCCCATTGGGTTGGACGCCGTGTTTCGAGGGCCGGCAGCTTACTGGGTGATGGCGCGTCTGAGAGTACGCCTCAGCCGCTACTAATTCAGTAGTGGGGGGTATTTCAATGCCCTGTATATTCCGGTAGGAGCTTGCGACACCTTGGAGGGCATAGTTCACCCATCGGACAGGCAGCCTCGCGTCGTCTGCTTCAAGGGCGCGCATCATGAGTTCCTTGTTGACTTGGTCCATAAGGAGTGCTCTAACTTCGTTGTTAGCGGGTGTGATAGCCCATCCTGTGTTCGTTCTGGTAGCTTTGGGTATGTCTTCTAGGGCCACGCCCTCTACTGCTTTGCATATCGCCTGCCGGATTGCGATTGGGGCCGGTTGCCTTAGCCGTGAGTCCTGTGGGATTGTGATGAGTATGCGGTAGTCGGTGTGGGGTGCAAGGCGCGATTGCGAGGCGGTCGCCCGATTGGGCCTAGGGCCTCCCCTGTCTGGCACCTCTGGCTCCGCCTGGGAGTATTCGATGGAGGTGGTGAGGGCTTGGATGACCCTTTGTTGTAGTTCCTGGGCGATGAGGCACTCTGTTGGGGTAGTGAACCCTGTCATGCAGTTGTCAATGGCCTGGGCGAGGGTGGCGATGATGGAGTGGCGGGTTTGGGTAGCTTGAAGGGCTGCCTGCATTTGCTGGTTCACAGCTTCTGCCACAGAGGGTCGTGTTGCGCCTTCAACGAAGCTTAGAGGGATAGCAGTCTGGTCTAGGCCAGGCTGAGTCCGTCTAGAGGCGCGTAGGTTGCGATGTCCAGGTGACTGGGGGTCGTCGGGTCGCGTTGTTGCACTCTGAGTGCCATGGAGAGGCCTCACAGGAGTTGCATCGGCCATTCCTCCAACGCCTGCGCTTGCGCGGGCAGGAGGGTGGCTGAGGCAGCTAAAGTAGGAAGCAGCAAATGATTTGCGATGAAAATCGGGTGTTTATTAAAGGGTACCATAAAATCAAAAAGTTGGTGTTCGTTGGTCGAAGGGTCGAGGTGCTTCGAAACAGTAACATTGTCCGTAGCTGTGATCGCAGAACAGGGCAGTGATGAATTGGAGTCCAAACTGAGCCTTTCCAAGTCGCTTGATCATGATAAGAGGAGTATCGCAGATAGATCCCTGCCCTCATGGTGTGGACATGAACGAAGATTGCCATCTCTTGAAGCCTTCGCAATGGCATCGCATTATCGATCTGCAAAGCCAGAAGCCGCGGCTGCTGTCCTGCGAGCATCGCACGATAGCGAGGTTCGACGTAGCGGTCGAGGTGACTCAAGAGAAATGCCTCCGTCTTCTTGGTATCGAAACACCTCTTGTCGGTGTATTTAAAGATGACTGTTTCTATGCAAGCTCTGAAGCTTCGGTTGAGAGACCTTTGTGTCCAAAGTTCCATCATCCTGCCCTCCTCAGCAGCTATCTGTAGGACGTAGATCTTGATTTCTGGAGGCAAATCGTCGAATGAATGAATACGCTTTGACAGTTGAGCAATAGCTACAGATACATAGATTAGTTCCTGATGTGGACAACATACGAATGAAAAGCCAAGGTTACAACGCACCCAGGGACTCTGTGCGACCGAATTGGCCCACTGACGCTCTGCCAAATGGATTGACAGGAACTGTCCTTGAAGCCTTGTCCTCTGAAGGCTCCTCGATAGTGAGCATGTTGCATGCCATGTGTATTGTCTTCGGTTGTGAATAGGCGCTGGTCGAGGTTGTTGATAGTCTTTGTAGAGAGGGCCATATTGGGGTAATAAATATCAGAGCCAATGTATCGCATGGTGGAGATCACGACGTGAAGTGAACCGATGAAATGAGGTGGGCTGGTGAAATGAAGTGGGCTGGTGAAATGAAGTGGGCTGGTGAAATGAAGTGGACTGGTTAACGCCTCCTAAAGCCTCCAACGCGTAGAAGCCCGGTTGGAGGTCAATCTATATCTCGGCAAAAGAGGGGCTGCAACGGGACCAAGTACAGGAGGAAGAGCGTATATGGCGAGGGTTACTGAAGCAGGATACTGCAGACCTCAATGACGACGACTGAGGCGAAGGCGTGAAACTGTGCTTTGTGTAAACGCTGCCATAGAGACCCGATTGCCTTCAATATTTCGGACACTAGCACTACAAAAGCAACAAGATAGTCGGGCTAATGTCAAAGAAACCACGCCAAGGCCTCGTCCGCATCTCTGAGCTTACTGGGAAAAGATCATAACCATGGCCCGCTAGACGTGTAGCAGTTGGGTCATCATGGGATGGCTTCACGCCTCGGGGAGTCTGTGGCAGAAGACCTGGCCAGAGCGTCTGCTAGCTGAAGGTAGATCATTGAAGTAGACGAAGAAGAGTGTACGGATGTTTGGAAGTCTCATCGTGGAGTGCCACCAACACGGCCTGTACTGCCAGCGTCGTTGGTTGCCACCTACTATACTTTCTTCTACACTCATATTACCCAAATATGGCTAATCCTCTTCATTCTAGGCTCGTTGCTAATCTTTTGCAGATTCCGGACCAACTCAAATCCTTCGTGGTCTCTGTTCGCACCTTCTTCGAATTGCCCAATTTTACCCCCCGCAAGGCCCACTTACTGTCCCTATATGAGTTCTACCGCCCGTGAATGCTTGCACCGTGGAAGATGCGCAAGGGCAGGTCCGGCGACTATGATGCTTCTGCGACACCTCTCACTCCTGGAGTGCAGCTGCAAGCCACTATAGCCAGTATCGACCGCACTCTCAAGGACATTCTCAGGATCCAGCAGTATAATCACGCGGATGTACGTCTTTTCTTGTTCTCTCTATTCTTTTTGCTGCCCTAGTTCTCGCTAATATTCTGTAGATAAAGTTAGATTTCGAAGAAGAACCTCCCTGAATAGTTCTCGGCTTATGCGCCTGTGTGAACGCTATCTGAACTCCAAACTGTCGCGTCGAAAAAAGAGGCAAAAGTGAACATTTTTGCGCTCCTCCTTTGAGGGCTTATATAGTGGGATGTTGATATTACGACACTTACTCACATTTTGACGGGTAAGATAACAAGTGAATGTTTAGTAGGCGCTGCGCTAACTTCGCAAAGGTAACAGATAATATGGTATCATAGGGTGCGTGTAGATGCTGTATCATTCATTCATTGATTGTGGGCTACGTGACACAAAGTCACCTAATGGACAAAGTAACTCATAGCCCAACCACCCACCCCAGCCAGCTAGCTAAGCACGATTTCAAAACTCCGTCGGCGGTCAGATGTCGCAAACAATGAAGCGAGGCCCCAAGAACGACGTAGTACAACGACGTGGTATGAGCGATTGCAGCGTGTACGATTCTGCTCCCAGGCAAGATGGACTATCTCCGCATTGAAGCGCAAGCAATTCAATTATTGAGAAACCCTCACACGATCAAGTCCTATCCTGACACTAAAACAAGGCGAAGTAACAGCAACGAGATGACGACACAGCCCAATGCTTTAAGCCTCACCAGCCGACCGTATGATCATCAAGGGATTAAGTCCACCGTGACCGAATGCATGCGCAGCAGTGTCAGCGCTGTCTACAAGCGCGCCTTGGAACTTGTCGTTTAGCTCTTTTAGACACTGCAGGCCCTTCCTTAAGGCCTCCTTGCGATCAAGGAGTTGATGGCGACGTCGCTCGTGCTCGGAGGACTGGGCTAGAAGGCTTTGGGCGATTGTAGGGCCTAATAGTAATAGTTAGCAAGATTAAGATTTGCAAATGGATTATGTGAGTAAGGGAAAGACTTACCGTTATCGTCATCGCATATGCCCAAGCATGTCTCGAGCTCTTCGCGTAGCTGGGTCCGCAGTTGCTTGAAGAATTTCGACTGGATGCGCATGCAGAGGGAGTCGTGGAAGCGGCGAGCTGCGAGTTTATAGTAGGCTTTGACGTCGGTGACAAGGTCAATGACGCCCACATATAACGGAGGTTCCTTCGCAATCAATGCCATCTTCGCGCTATTCTTGCGCACATTTTCTTGCTCCTCTTGTGTCATGTCTCGAGTTAGATAAACTCTTGCCTCTTCTACAAAAATATTGAAGCGGACGCTTAGGCGCTTCTGCCTATTAATTTTAGCGATGCTAGCCTTTTCTTCATTGAAGACTTTCTGAAAGAAAATGTGGGGTCCTTCAAGCTCGTCGGCTAGAGCATCTTTCGCCATGAGAGTACACTGTTGGTGGACATTGTTGCGAAGTAGCTCATGAACAATCTTCCAGGCGTCGTGGAACAGCTCTGTGCCTTGATGATTTGCAAAGTGCTTGTTGAAGAGTTCCTGCATGTGCAACACTATCTCCTTCTCGAGCATTGTAAAAAAATTGTCCACAGGATGTTGCCACGATCTAAGTGGCTCGATCATCATTGCCTCCCTGACCTTTGGGTTGATCTGATTTGGTATCTTGTGGGAGGTCTGGCGTATCTCACGGACGACATCATCGAGCACAAACCTCTCGCGCAATTCTTCCAAGCCTCCCGGCACGTTTGTAGTTCCGAATCCCTTCAGCAAAATTCCTGTCTGCTGCTTCTTTGCCCCTTCAGCCATCGAGATTAGTTGTGGAGAAGCCTCTTGCTTTTTGCGCTTCTTGGTAGGGCTTTCGGTAACATCGCGCATCGGAACATTGTCATCATCATCAACGTCGATCAGGCCGGAATTCTCCGCTGACGTGCCAGGCAAGGTGGATGCGTAGATGCCCTTATCGAGCCTGCCTCTAGTCGTCATCGTAGGCTGCATTGACATGAGTGCGGAACTGAAAGCGTTCTGAATGGTTTGCCAACGGTTCCACCAGCCTGTATACCCAGGTTCACCTTCCATCTCATAACGAACATCTTGTGAGAAGTCTATTATTGCCGTCACAGCACTGTGTGCTGAAGTGACTTGATTCTTCTCTAGCTCTTTCTCAATTTCGTCAAGATAGGTCAAGATCTGGTCGTAAATCTTGGAAAGCCTGATCAAAGTCCGGCGGGCGAGTTGCTTCGACAAGTAAATCTGCAAGTTCTGGGTACCGAAGCGAGGCTGGAAACGACCGAGGCTGTTTGCCCAACGTCCTTTGGCGAAGAACTCCACTTCCTTGGTGCGAGCTTCGCGATGGCCTAGTCCAATCTGAATCTCCTGCTTGTCGAGGTTCTTGACCACAAAGTATCCATGGCCGAGCTTGCAACGTTTGCCATCCAAGATATTGATTAGCGTCTCGTCGGTTGTGCCTGGAGCTAAGATTTCGGGTTTTGTCAATACACCTAAGCCAGATTAGTGTTGTGATTCCAGTCAGTGGTAGAACAAACACTTACCGATGCATCGATCTGTAGCCTTGTATCGATAAGCTAGCTCCGCCGGGGCGAGATTGCCAATGTGTGTGCCCAGATCACACGTTACAAGAATCAGTGAGCTTTCTTCTTTGACGTACTGTGCGACTAGATTGTGTACCAATCGCACAGTGTCAGTGTCCTCGTTGATCTCATCCTGGTTGATGAGCCCGGGCAAATCAATCAATTCTAAGTAGGGCAGACCGGGCTCGGTGATGTCGATATATACGGCGTTTGGACTGAACCTGTTGATATGAATACCCATAGGCGGTCCTGAACTAGCCAAGAAGGATTGCGGGTCCACGAGTGGGTTCAGATTAGCTGACTGCGCAGATCGGATGATGTGCTCGAGATCGGCACGAGACTGTGTCTCCGCAAAGAAGATTTGGTTCGATTCTGTGGGTGTCCATCCGGGGAAGAGCTCTTCTGTACGGTCGCTAAGTGGCGTAGCCAGCTCATAGTCTCGCTGGAGCGACACACGTGCTGTCCACCTGTCGTTCGCCTTTTCTGAAGACTTCATATTGATGTGCAGCGGACAGCACGTACACGTGTCGGTATCGCGGGGTGTTTTGATACCCGAGATAGCCTCGATGACCGACGACTTGCCAGTATCCTGTAGCCCTACATTGAGATGGTGTTAGAGATTTCCTAGGATCCATACAGGCAAACATACCTAGTACGATGCACCTAGGGAGCGGAATATCAATCTTTTGTAAGCCGAGATCTTCGAGCTGGCTAAGCGTTGCAGCCGCCTCTTTTAAATCTCGTCCGAGTAGATCGACTCCTTCGTGGGCAGTAGCGTCGGAGGTAGACTGGCCTTTGAAATGCGTCAATATCAGTACTGCTTCAATTAAGAGACGTGAAAAAGTGAACTCACCAATAGAACGAAATCGGGACAAATTGTCGCGAAATGAGGATATTTGGGTCTGAGCGTGCGATGAATGAGCCCCACGATCAGTCGAGCCGGTGGAAAGGGTACCCTCGTCCGTTAGTTCAGAAGAAGAGGCATCGAATTTGATGAGCGGGTCGCAGCAGGTGGTTCTGTCCGTCATCGTGGTAGCTAGCTCGATTACGATGATACTGACTTGCGGAAGTTGATGTGGCAAAGTAAGTAAAAAAGGTGGCAGAGGTGAGAGAAGTAGGAGGCAGATAAGATCGTTGTGAGGCGCGCCAAGCTTTGGTCGGGCTAGAGAAGTGAGGTGAAGGCGATTTTTCACGTGCGATTTGTAAGACTAGAGATTGACATTAGATATTGCGTATAAGCTAGGTTGCATGAGTAAGAAGTACAACGTTGATGAGATCGTTGCTCGTCGCAACAAAGTCCACATACAATTCCTGCGAAGTTCAATTTTCAGCGCTGTTGTCGCGTGTATATTGCAAATCAAATGTCCTCTGTTAAAGAACTTAGCATTCACTAACTATGTCGATATCGAGCCCGAAATCCTCGACGTCTCAGACAAGCACTCGCTTGAGCAGACTAGCTCGTCATCTGCCACGTATGCGGCTCGTCAGAATACTATTCGACAAGGTCGACATGATAGCCGCGCCACCAAACCACGCACTTGGAGGGGAGCACCTAATAAGTGCACATAGTGCAAGAAGCAGAACCTCTCCTTCGTCGTTCACCTCTACGCATTCTGCGATGTGCTCATGCGACACAAGGAACAATTGAGAAGGCTGCCAACAAATCTGCGCCATCACCACAGCAGTCCGGCACGGTCAACCGCTCATCCATCAGCGCCAGCGGTTAAGGTAAGCGACAAAAGGCAAAAGGTAACGCGGCAGACATGGACCTCGACGATGCGGGCTATGACAGCTCGAATAAGGTTGTTGCATTGTCAGCGAAAGCTGCGACATCTACAGTATCCAGAAATACCATACCGTGAGACCCGCCACCAACGAATTCCCCGCTCGAATGCTGAGATCCACCGCGCTGACTCTCTACTTGATAGCGGACAGTGATCAACAATCAACGTGACTGCTAACGCCTAGACGCCTCCAAAGAAGCGCAAGCGCGCCATCGACGATGTAAGTGCACATGCCGCAATCCGCCGTCCCAATCCATCCTCGCGCGACAACGACTCAAACCCAGTCTGGCTACTTGACACTGGCGCCTCGCGCCATATCACCGGTTGCGCCGACGATTTTGTATCACTTATACCAAAACAGGGGACAATCACGGTCGCTGGTGGCATCAAATTACCCATGCATGGTATCGGTCTCATCCAGCTACGATGTCGATTACCGGACGGCTATGGCGGCGACCGCCCACTTCTCGTCGTATCGCGAGCTTCACGAAGCGTCTAGACATCTACACATCAAGATGAACGTGGCCGCGCACATATTGAAGCCGCTGGAAGTTATACACTCAGATCTGTCAGGTAAATTCAGTCGACCAGGTCTTGGTGGCGCATGGTACTACATATCATTCATCTGCGAGGCGACACATCACCCATGGGAACGCTTCCTCAAGCGCAAGTCTGAAGCTCCACAAGCCATCATGGACTTTGTCGCCTACGCAATGACCCAGTTTGGTGGCGCGACTTAACCCTACAATGTTTAATATGCCATCAAGCGACTCAAGACTGATAATGGCGGTGAACATGTCAATCACACGGTTCAGATGTTGTTCAGCTCGCGCAGCTCCAAGATCGTCGAAACGGTCAAGGACCACATCATCGCAGCCATCAGACTCCGGCTCCAATGCGTCGATGAGCCAATTACGCAGGTCAGCACGACCAACCATGCCGTCACGCAAAGCTCGTGTGGCCAAATTTGCCACTGATGATTCCCTGGCCCGACTTTCAACACTGATTCTGAGGATGCGCTATTCTTGACGACATGGCGCACTTCTCCGCCTATGTAACCAAAGCAGACATCGACGATGAAATACCACGCACCTATGCCGAAGCAATGAAGGATCACCATCTCTGGCAAGCTCCCATCGACCGGGACATTCAGAATCACCTTGACAAAGGCACAAGGGAAATTGTTCAAGATGTACCACCAGGTACTAAGCTTGTCGGCACGCAATGGGCACTCGACATCAAGCGAAATGAAGATGCCCAGATCATTAAGCGAAAGGCCAGAATTGTCGCTCAAGGATTTTCACAGCGACGAGGTATAGACTTTGAGGTTAGATACCCACCAGTCGTTCGATATGACAGCCTGCGAATCATCATCGCCGTTGCCGTGCTACGACGATGGCCTATGAGACAAGTTGACTTCGATGCTGCTCACCTGAATGGACGACTCACGGATACCATATATGCTCGGGCCCCGCCAGGCGTGGACATTATGGCGCGGTCATTCAAATATTCCGCGCGCTCTACGGAAACGAACAATCAGGACGCGAGTGGTTCTCATTGTTGTCCACCTGGTTGACAGACAATGGCTTTGAGCAAGCTCACTTCGACCCATGCGCCTTTACATCACCAGACCTCATTCTGGGTGTGTATGTTGACGATGTCCTCATGGCTGGTACACCAAAAGATATCAACGCCATGCTTGTCGCCACTGGCGCACGATTCGGCTTCCGTGACATGGGCCGGCCCAGACTGTTACTGCGGCAGTCAACACCGATACCATCGATCTCCCAAGCACACTTCCACTACTACAAGCAGTCCTTCGCAAAGATTCTGATGACGCCATCTGGGACAAGGTGTAGTCCGCCGTCACCGAATCGACGCCTCCACCCCGCCCTGCCTCGCTCTTCCAGCAAACACCTCTGTCCATCAACACGGGCAGCCTCATGAACTCGAACGAAAAACGTCAAGATGTAGACCATATGCTGAAGATGGAGTTCGGGCAGTTCTACGTTGGGACACCTGGTTTTCGGGACGCGTTTTTCAAAGACGTGCCGAATTTGACGCAGGCGGCAAGAACTGTGTTCACGAAATTTGAGGAAGGAGCTTCACCGCTTTATCATGTGGAGATGGGCTGGAAGAGCTGGCCTGAAGGGGCGAAGGAAAATGAAGTTCTGGGATGGATGGGCGTGCTTATAGACTAACTATAGATATTCGCAGAGGGGCATTTGCCAGTCTCTAAAATCAGGCGGCGACAACTCACAAAACCTCATAGGCCTCTACAAGGCTACACCGCCGAGCGCAAGTTGGACGTTGGTTTCGAAGACGATATGAAGGCTGGTGAAGACTCGAGGTACGGATGGGAGCACATCCTCATACCTGGAGAGCTGAAAAGTACCCCATCAGCCAACAGTTCGTCCAAGGTGTGGTTTGATCTTGGCCGATATGAGAGGGAGATCCTCGCCGGTCAAGACATCCGCCGCTTCGTACTGGGCTTCACGCTTTGCGGTTCCCTCATGCGGCTGTGGACATTCGATCGACTTGGGGGTATCGCCTCCGAGCAATTCGACATCAACTCAAATTGATTGCAATTTGTATCTACCATGCTCGCGTGTCTCTAGATGAACGAGGAGCAGCTGGGAAAGAGCTCCTTGTCATTGACAAAGTCATACAGCGAATGAAGTGTGTTGCTGGTTGGGCAACAACCTGCATTTAATGAACAATCCTGGCACAATACTCGTGGTCAAAGATTCCTGGCAATATCTGGAACGCGATGAGGAGGGTGAACTGCTACGCAAGGCGAAAATGAAGAATGTACTCAATGTGGCAAGATATTTCCACTACGAAACAGTCTATGTAAACGGTTCAGACGATGACGTCTGCGCAAACGTACGGAAAGGCCTGACATAATGAAAGCGAAAACTTGCCATCTAGGAAGGCCCAAATCATCGCCGAGCACGAACGGACGTCGGTTTTTGCAAACAGATCCAAGCAGGACAGTCACGGGGCGGAAGCGGACTTCAAGCTGTACAGAGACGCCAGGGCGACCTAACAAGCGCACCTGCTCAAGCTCTTCAACCAAGCCTGCATCACAAACCGCGTCCACCGCCGAGTTGTCGTCCAGGACTACGGCAAGCCAATCTACGAAGCAAGCTGTCCTGTCAGCCTACTAGCCGGGCTGGAGGGCTGCATCCATGGGTATCAGTCCTTGAAACAAGTTCGCATGCTTCAACGTGACATACCTATCAATAATCTCATGGTGAACGAAGATGAGCAAAATACGTCGTGGCCAGCGTTTTTGATTGATCTTGACCTTGCGGTCGAGGAGCAACGCAACGCGGCGTCTGGAGCGCGTGGGATGACGGGCACGCGAGCGTTACATGACGATTGGAGTGCTCCTTGAGGATGAGCAGCACTCGTTCATGCACGATCTCGAGTCGTTCTTCTGGGTCCTGTTCTGGATCTGCACACATTACGACGGACAGAAAGCGAAGGCCAATACTCGCTTTGAAAGATGGAACTTCATCGAAGCGGATGAACTTGGTGAACTAAAAAAGGGGCTTGTGGTTAACGAGCGAGATTTTGGGAATAACGGCGTGCTTGCATCTCACGCCATAATACCAACCGTTGATCCAGTATGTCAACAAGCTTGGGCGGAAGGTGTCTCCGAACGGCGAAAGATGGCGGGCCGCTAATGAATAGCTATACCTCGATATGAAGAACGTCCTCCAGGATGCCCAGCAAGTGTTGAAGAACCAGAAAGACTCAGCCGCATCAGTTTTTTACTAGTTAAGAAGCACATATCCAAATTCTCAGTAGTAGACAGGGATCGGCCCGCAGCTGGCACTAAGACATGAGCAGAGGGGCACCTTGCATGTCGGGAAGAAGGCACTTAACGTGGCCTAATGGGGTCAGTCAATGATGAAAGACTTCCTATTACTCCTTAATTTCAGGTCTCTGCACGCCTCTGCCCTCACCCATGTGTCGACGCGTGTCATCAACGTCAGTGCCAACAAGGTGTCTTGGTGGATGCTCCAGCTACCCTACTACCTACATGTTACTATTTTCACTCGCCTTTTTATAAATCACACTCAAACCAGCTAGGTATCCACTGTACCGACCATAGCTGTACCCAGTAAATCCCAAACCTCAGCCAGTGCACCCGTGCGGTCATTAGACGACGAGAACGCACGATTCTTGTTTCAACCACAACAGTTGCATCACTTTCACAGTTCTGAAGAGACCTCGAAAAAATCCCAGGACCAGTTCGTGATGGTGAATTGAGCGAAGTTTAGGTTCTTACACGCCCTCTTCCACCGCCTGCGAGCGAATGAGAAGCATGTCGTATTGGTGATAGAGGAATATAACGATGTGCTCTTCCACATCCTCGAGAGCTTCTGTAAGACCGAACTTGTAAACTACGATATGCCTACCAAGTGTCGCCAAGCGGATTCACTGTTCACGGACGGCGCCATGTCAGTGACGATAATTCCAGGCAATGCATCGCCTATCATTCCTGCCCTAGATATCACCAGGAGGCGGCTAAAATATGACAGAAGAATTGGGACCGATCTCCAGTTCGTAGGCTCGTCCCTGTATTTCACCTAGTTATACCTCGGACGGTGGGTCATATTGAACGATATGCCTCACTCTCTTTGAGCCATCTGGATAAGTTACACACAACCGTAGCAGGTTAAGCACAAATGAGCATGAGCACTAAAATTGGGCAGCATGTTGATGAGGTTACGGAACGTGCCCCAGTTACGACCGAGATGGTAGTCGACTGGCTTATTGCTGGTGACACTGAGGATCTCTGGCCATTGTGATTGAGTATCAAACGCAAGTGTCCTCGCAAGGGTCGACAGCACGTCCAGCGCTGGGAAATGATAAACGCCCGCTACTAGTAGGTAAGCTAACATGCACAGCTGGAGGACACTACCTAACAAAGTCGAATAGGATGATCATTTTGATTCAGCGAAGCGGATGCGCTATACGCCTCAACCTCACAGCACTTCGAGCGTCAACAATGGTCAAGAGGTCATATGCATAAGCGAATCTATGCATGGCACGGCCGGCAAACCTTCTGGTGATGTCATCGAAACCAACCATCGTAGTGAAATCTCGCACAGATGAGGCCCTCTAGGCAATTGGACTCTAGGGAATTGGATGGTTGGTGTAGTATGGGAAATGGAAAAACACTACCATCATTCGTAGATGTATCATATTCGAATTTTCCATTAGTAATGGCTGAAGTTTTTCAAATGCTTACATTCTGCCGATGGAAAAAGAGAGGACTAGGGTTTTTAAATCTTCGCCTTCCTTCCGCTAGAGAACTAGAGAGGGAGGAACCTGAAAGCTTTTATGGCGCGGGGACTTACATACATGACCAGTGCTGTTACTTTAGAATGACATGCAGTTAGTAGAAGCCAGTTTTCGAATCGTCGCGTCAGGGACGGAGAAAGGCTACCATCGCTTCTGTAGACATGAGGTTTGCATCATTCACGTAAAGCAATAGACAAAAGCTTCGAAAGCTTCATATTGCTAATAGAGAAAAGGAGAGGGTGACTTAACAATTTTTTTCAAAAGCCTTCCATTTTCGAGACTTGAAGTTTCTTGTGGAGAAGAAATGAGGGAGGACATGACCATGACAGTGCAAATTTTGCAATAAGAGTTCTTTAGTGAGATTTCCATACGGTCCCAGCCTCATAAGTACGACGGCTTGTCTAATTTAGTTGTTCTCCCCTCTCCTATTCGCAAGCTCCTGGCCAGCGATTACAAGACTCTCTGCTGCCCTCCTGCAAGGCATTTCAATCGGTAATGCTGCCATGAATTTCAATTAAATACATTTTGAGATCTCGCGCCTCTGAAGACGGCGAGAGGGAGGACGCATTCATCTAAGTGAAGAACGATCAAACGTAAACCTCCACGTTATCTAGTGAAGGTGGATCCAAGTCTGGATTTCGCAAATCCTGAAAATGTTTAAACGCGACCGCCAATAGGCACGCTATTGCATGTTCGGCAGACATCTCGTTTTACGTCCCCTCTCATCGATAAATGGTTTGAAAAATTCGAACATGATACTTCGGCAGAGGGAGAGATAGAAAAGGAGGATGCCGCCCTCTGGGAGTCGTCATGCCGAAGAACCAGATGAACTTGATCAACCAGACTTTTCCTGGTTGCCTCTTTGCGCAGGAAGCCACATGTCTTTGGAACGGTTGAATTCCCATGCAAGAGGCCATCATCCATTTGCTTTACATTTTGTAGTGGATTTATATAGCATCACTGTCCAAAAAGTGGATATACTTAAATAGCACCGAGGTGGAGGGTACCGTGGATAAGGAAAGTAGACTCTTTTGAATGGACGATATCATGCAGTTGGCATTGTATCAAGTGCCGAGCTCAAGCCGGGATGGAAACGATTGTAATATATTGAGTTCAGATCTAAATCTTATTAGAAGGCTTATCCTTAGCACCTGCAGCAAAATGCCACTAGCGATTTCCATAGCATAATTAATAGGAGGTAATAGCAGAGGACTCAACCCAACTAAGACTAGCTTAGAACCTACATAGGTAGCCCTTCCGGTTCAATAAACTTATACTCCACTTCTCACCTTTTCAAATCTAAGTGGATGAAGGGCCGATCTGTGGATTCTCAACCCTAACGCCAAGCTCGCTATGCGTGCGAAACAACTACAAGGTATACTGCATGTCGGAGAGTTGACCATACTGCCTGAATATGGGATGATTTGGATTGTGCAAAAGTCATCCTAGAGTGTGTCGCACAGCGTAGCCGTTGTAATGTAATGTAAGACAGAGTTCAGGTTGTTAATTTTCTCCAATCGCGTTTATGAGATGGCTGTGGTGGAGCGCTCAGCGTGTTGATAATCAAAAGTCGCGTTCATGTGATGGCCGTTGTACTGAAAAGCTCTACTCATGAGATTATGTGAGAGCGATTAAGCGTAGAACAGCGCCCCATGTGCGGATCTGGCAGATATGCTCGTAAGCATGTAAAGCAGTCTCTCTACCACCCTACACTCTATCCCACACGCTTAATTCTACATTCTCAAAGTGTAGGGTTCGCTGCCATGTCTCTGGGTGCTTACCTAAAGAACACTCGTTCAGCCAGTCAAGTATGGAAAGCCGCGAAAAATACTTCTGTAACAATTGTACCGCAAAGCTTGAAGGAGGGAGATTCAACATGTATGAATGGACTGCAAAACTTCACGAGCGGAACTATATGTGGGCTGGGCGGGCTGCGCTGCAGAAAAAGATCAATTGCCCAGACTATACACATGTCTTGGCACCGCCCATGGCAACCTCAGCCTATGGTATGGTCGATCATGAGCAAGTGGGATAGAGGCGAGGAAGGAGCATGCAAAGATGGCTGGTTGACACAAGTAATGCACCATGTTCCGGCGGCTCCAATTGGCCGTGGCATTCTCACGTTGGCCTCTGTTTGACTGGATCGTGAAGGGGGCCAGGGGCGAGGGAGAATCGGTTGCACGGGAGGAGGAACATGCAGAAAAACATTACTTAGGCCTAAAAACAGTCTCTCCAGCCAACAGCGTATACTGCGCTTCTTGCCAACGTCAACGCCACAGGCGAGGCGGACCAAAGCGGGCGGGCAGGGTGACGGTGAGGCGTCCCGTGGAGGTGAGGAGGGCCAGCAGCGAGCGGAGGTTTTGGCGGCGCTGCTGGGCAGGAATGGTGTCGAAAATGTGCACAGCCAAGATGCAGTCGAATCGCCTGTGAGGCTCCCGGCAGCCCGCGAATCTTGCTGAGCAGGGCTCCTTCTGTCATGTTGGCGTGGAGAAGGTGTATCTGCGTGGCTGGATCGTGTATGGAACGGACGGTGAGGTCACGTTGGCCCAAAAGCCAACAGAAAGTGGCGTCGACGGCTGCGCAGAAGACACATTTAATCGCCAGTTTGGCCTCTGTGACCAGCTGGCCGCTGCCTGCACCGAGCTACAAGACACTATCACCAGGTATGAGGGCCGCGAGCTGCATGGCCATGGCCTTATCGGGACGATGCAGGGCGTTGATGTAGTCGTAGCATCCTATCATATGCTGGTAGGTAGCCGTGATGTCTGCGATGCGGCTTATGGTGCTGCGACAAGTGTGTCGGTGGTCTGCACGGGAAGTGGTCAGATACTTACAGGGTGGACAGGCAAAGACTGGGGTTGGGGTAGCAGAGGACAAAGATAGCGGACAGCAGGCAGAACGGAGTGGAAGAGGGCGAGGTCGAGTCCTATCATGGCCAGTGTGGTGGTGCCAGAGGAGATATGCTGTTATGGCTACAACAGCAAGGGGCAGCGAATCTGCCAGATTTGCCATAGTCGTCGGCGGCTCGATTGCGCGACAGGGGATTGGCAACGTGCTGCATTGCGTGTGTAATGCTTAGCGGGGGAAAGCCGTGCGCTGCCTGAGCCTATAGAGCCCGTCCGCCTGAGCGTACCAGAGCGCGTGAGGGCAGCGGATCTTTGTATGTAACAAGTCAGAACCATGCTGGCGGCCGGACAGGCAGGCACAGTGGCGGGCAATTTTTCTGATTGCTAGCGATAAGTCACTGGTACGGCAGCCTCAGCAGGTAGACGAGGGAAATCGTACTTGATGCGCGAATAGAGGTATTCATGTGCCTTGTCACTTGGTCTATGGAGACCGACTGCGTAGTGGCTGCTTGGAGTGAGGCTGATGGCATAGAGGCTAATGGAGTCGAAGCTGACGGGGCAGAGATAGCGGACCTGACAGATCCACCGTGGTCATGTCGGCGTTGGCCGCTGGGTGATGCGAAGAAGAGGGCATATGTCAAGCCTTCCTCCGCGTCTTGCTTTCGCTTTCCCCTAACCACCAACCCAGACTCTTCCCCTCTTACCATGTTCACCCATGCCCGCGTCAATTTCTTTGATGGGCCCGGCTGGGCAAAGGTTGCCAAAGGACGACGTAGGTCCGCCGGGGTAGATTGCACCATGGCTCGTCACTACTCCCCTCATCTTCACTGTTGAGCACGCTCTGCAAGCGAGCTGGTGCCCCAGTCTCCAGTTGGAGCGGCGTAGCGCCCTCGAGCGAGCCATGAAACCAGGCCTTGTGTGTCGGCCCACGCCTCAGATTGCCGGCTCGCGGCGACAGCGACAAGATTGGCAGGCTCGATACCGGTAAGCTGTAGCCAAAGTCCCATGTCGGCCCACGCGCCATATGCTTCACCAGCTGGCTGAAATCTCACTGGCCGGCATGAGCAGCAGCATGTCTCAGTCCAACGTGTCCGCCACGTGATACATACCACCGGCGCGAGCGGTGATCCTCACATTATACGCCGCCCGCAAACACGGCGGCTGCCTCTCGTTCCATATGTCCACTGGCACATTTCAACTCCTCAATCTTGCGCTGGTATTCCTAGGCCATCAAGACCGTACCCCACTAGTACACCATAGCGGCTGTAGCGGTCACGGCTTCGCTAAGCGTCACGCCGTTCCACACCAGCTAGGAGGCATTCTGGCCTAGCAGTTGCGAGGGGGCAGCCGCACGCTGCACCAGCGGCAAGGTCATCTACCCCTCCAACAGCAGCGGGCTGCCGGAGCGACGCCAGTTGTGGACAAAGCTGTTTACACCTTGGCCGCGTTGTTACCCACAGCACGCGCGCAGCCCAGCAGCCTAATGGCCTATACGCAGGGCGGTTTGGCCGTCCAAATAAAGTCAACGCTCCCCACGGGCTGCCTCATAATCCACGCGACCTTAGGCTCGTCTATCAGCGCAATCGACTAGTAGGCCATCACGCTCTACCATCAGTGCTTCCGGACTAGGATAGACAAGCCCAAGCTCTTCCTTACGGCGATCCGTCGTCTAAATGCGCTTCGCTTCTCGCTGCCGTTCCGCTAGCGCTGCAACTAGTGTCTAGAGGTGCAGCTTACTTACGAATGTATGGTATACTGCGCCTCACAGGGGTGTATAACAAGCGTGAAGGTCTATTAAATTGCCTCTGCCTTTGCCTCTTGCTCTATCAGGTAAGCAGGTGCAGGTACGCTCCTTCCGTCTAAACTTTCGCATAATGCCAGCACAGATACGATGCCTTTCGATTGGAAAAACAAAGACGTCGTCGGCTATCTCCTCACCGCGATCATCGCATCCCACGACCAAAAGGTACTTATCATACTACCCGATTCCCTCCTTCTTCTAAACTAACTCACATAATCCTAGGGTACAATAGTCGAGGCCAAGAGACAGTCAACGACGTCTTTAGCTTTCCAATTGAAAGGCATCATGTCTGTTGTTGTCATTCTTGTCAGACGGACAGCATAGCCTTAAAGCTTGCTAAAGTCGCCTATCTTTTTAGGAATAGCGCCACTTACAACGCTATCAAGGGTTCCCTAGGCAGGTCCAAGAAAGTCGCTGCACCACTCCAAGGACGACGCTAATGGGGGAGGGGCGCAAGTGGGAGTGGAGGAGCTTCAATATCAACTAGCGTGGAGTACGTGACGGAAAACAAGCAAAGCAACTACATATATAATAATCGTTAGGGAAGTGTTTTCTAGGCTGCCCAATATTAAGAACGAGCAGGGACATAATAATGAGATGGCCGTCTCAGAGGGTTCATTGTAACTGCTTCAAGGTGTTAATATCGCAACATCATAGACAGACTTAGGAACAATCAAATCAAATCAAATATGAGGTCGTATTTGTAGTTGATTTGATTTGATTTAACTTTTGGAGGTTAATATTTGTATTTGTTTGATTTATTCAATTCGTTTGATTAGTAATCGCAGACTAGCCGCTTGTAGTAAAATGTGTACTATATTAGGCAATCCACGATAACTGTTTAGTGTTGTAGAAAATATTACGATAGTTAATTTAGTGTTAACGTATTCCACCAGTGAGCCGGCCAACCCAGTGAGCCGGCCACTTTTCCTTGATTGATTGATTGATTGATTTATTTAACGTCTACTTTATTGCACTCCCGGGGGTGACTATTCGACGGGTAACGCTCTGGGGTGTCCTCCCAGAGGTTCCTGTTCATGGTTGGGGTTGGGGTGTGTTCTTATACATGCCTTCCGCCGGTTGAAGGTCAGTAGGGAAGTGGGCTAGGCTTGTGCAGCCTGTTGTCTGCGAGCTGCTGCTCCTTGGGCGTGGCCAGATGGCCGGTTTGCGATGGACATTAGTCCTTTCTTTCCTGATAGGATGGCAGCCCTTGAGGCTGCCTTTTCTGTTTCCTCCTAATGCCAAGACTGGCTAACGGGAAGAGGAATAGTGAAATAAAGGTTGAGTGAATGTTTGTAAGGTGTGTTGGACTGTAGCTAGGGGGAAGGAAGATGTAACGAAGGAGATTGGGTAGGGCTTGACAGCCCTATGATCCGTCGCGAGGGCCTGGGGGTTTTTAGAGGGGTTGGGGGGGTTTCTTCCCTAGGCTGGGCTGCGACGGCAGAGATCCCATCTTAGGGGGGTGTGGGTCGGGGGGCTCCATGCCCGCACGGTGATTGGAATCTTCTAGGGAACGGGGTTCGCTATTTTCCGCCTAGAAGCAGTGCTCGGCGGTCAGTGCCAAACTCCCTGTGGATGGCCAATGTGTGGGTGTGATGAGGCAGGTGGAACCTGATCGCACCCATTAGGGGGCACCCTAGTGGCCGTTTAGGTTGCCTGGTGTGCGGGCGGCGTCGGGTCTTGCGTCCCCCACTTTCGTAGTAGCGTAGCGAAGTGAATTGCGCGTGTTTGGTCAGACCTCTCCGCGGAGAGCCAGCATCCTTACCAGGGCGTCGTTCGTACACTCTGCCAGGTGGGACGAGGGGAGGTAGCGGGGGATAGGTGGATCTGGGGAGGGAGAGTTGGCGGTTATTGTACCCAGCTTTTCGTGGGGCGGCCTATCAGGGGGGGCGGCCTATTATCTTGTGCAGATCTGCGTGCAGTTGTGCAAAGCCCTGCGGCTACGCAGACAGGTTCCTCAGGTAGACTATTGCGTCCTTAAGGGCTTGGGGGGGACCTAAGGGTCGCAGTGGCCACCTGGCGAAGGTGCTTCGAACCTTCCTGCAGAGTACTAAGTGCTCTGGAGTCTTAATGCGGCCGCAGGAGCAGTGCAGCCTAGCCTCGTCGTGTTGGAACTTGGTGTGATACCAGGCGAAATCCCCGTGTCTTGCCTTGAGGGCTATGAGGCGCGCTAGCTGTCGTCGCGATAACTGGAGGGCTTCGGGGGTGTTAGAGGGGTCGTAGGTCTGTTTCCACTGGGTGTACCAGCTGGACAGCTTTGCTTTCTTGTGGGACCACCACTCTTGTTGTGCCGATCTGAGTATGGATTTGGCCACAGAACGTATGCCTGAGGCGGAATGGTTAGCGGCTAGCCCTGTAGGGGGTGTAGGGTGTTTAGCCTCAAGATTTGCTAGGCGATCCGCTTCTTCGTTGCCTAGGATGCCTGTGTGTCCGGGAGACCAGCGCACGCGGGCGTCCAGGAGTTCCATGGTCTCTTGGCACTGTAGGAATGCCCATTGTGAGGAGACTGGTGCGGTGCCTCTCAGGCACCAGATGACTGAGGTACTATCAATGCATATCCATATGCGTGTGTGTGGCAGGCCGGTGTGGATTAGGCGTGCTACCTGTTCCAGGCCGCGCCACGCCCCCACGGCCTCGGCGTTGAAAACGTGGGTTTCTGGGTTGAGGGAGCCTCTCCCCGTTGTGATGAGGCACTTGTCTTGGTAGACCGCGAATCCATATGTGACCCGTCGGTCCCCTTCAACTCGCTGTTCTGAGCCGTCCGAGAATATTGTAATGTCCCTTGGGGGTAGCTGGTCCCACCATGTGTTAAACTGCTGTGCGGCAGTCTGGTGCCGAGCCAGCCTTGCACCGAATGGCACATCTCTCACAACTAGGCAAGCAAAGCATTTGCTTGTGTTATTATATTCACTCTCAATACAGGCACTTCCTTCGGTTAGTTAGCAGGCCAAAATATTCCCTCGATCAGCCCGACATCTTTGATACTATGGCCAAAGGGCGCTTGACTTCACCGTAGTTCACCCACATTGTGGCAATGTTAAGCCTCGTTTAGGGAGATCTCAATGGCAAGAATTTAGTTTGGATCTCTGTAAGGTTAGAACATGCCACTAGCTCATATCGTACTGGAAATGAGAATTATTAATTTAGAACGTGTACGAATAGATGTCTCGTAAGCTCGAAGGCAATCTCGTGATAGAATCTTCCCGATTACTCCCAAGGAGCTTTCTTTTCCACACATGCACTAGATTCAAAGCCACAGGGGTATCTACGCTAACTACACCTTGCACATTTCTAATACCAACAGTCCCAATACAACATTACTGCGCGCGATTCGCACAATGACACCAGCAATAACATCGGCCATGTTCGACAACTGAGTGCTTGCATGTAACATGCTGCGCTTCTCCTGCATTCATTGAGTTTTTCTCTCACTCATCTTCTTCTTCATTAGGACGGCGCGCATTTCTTGCCGTTGGAAGTCATGGCTTATGTGCATGTTCAGGTCTATAATCAGGATTATGGATGAGTACTTTTACATGCGGTTACTTAACGGGCACGATGTATGTTTGACGCGCACTTGAGCATGTAGGGGTAGATGCAGCGCCCAGTCATACAACATGCTACTCTCTTGACCATTTGTGCAGCATCAAAGCTGGTGTCTGCGCCTCAACTAAGTCGGCTTTTAGCCAGGCGCGACGAAACGAATCAGAGACAGGATAAGAATGAGTGGGGGTGTCAATGCAAACACACTACCGAATTTGATAGACCAAAAACCATACGTCAGGGCACTATAGGCAGTGACATTGTTTCTACCAGCCGTTTGGCTTCGAACCCAACCCTTTATAGCCACCTCTACCTTGCCTTCTCCTTGCCCAACACCCTCTTACTCGAGCTTGTCTGCGTTTAGTGATGCATCTTACGCACAATGTGTCTGTCACCTCCCTCAGCCTCTCCTTCGCGACTTGAAATGTATGTTCGCCCAATATCCCCAATTCATTTGTTATCCGCTCGGTATCTTCCAGAACCTCTCCAAAATTATCTTTGATCCGCTCTAATACTGCGGTTTCCTCCATTTGCAATTCTTGCAGACTGTCTTCTTTGATACCTATAAGGTCTATTTTTGCATCCTCAAAACATTCGATAAACTCTGCATCCGCAGTTTCTCGCAGTGCGGCAGCGTTGTCATCGGCTGTGTCAAGGACTGAGGTTAGATAAGATTGTACGAACAAATGGAAGGCCGCAGCAAGAGACATATTAGTGTCTGTTTGCTGGGAGAGAGGCACAGCTATTTGAGGTTTGCTTGATGGTGCGGAGCCCGGGCACAGCGGATCGGGGCCTGTAGTGGAGAGAGTTGGTAGTAATTTTGATAAGAGTTGTTCCAAAGCAGATGGCAAAAGATCAGCCACTGCGCGATTAATTACAGTACTTTGTGTATTTAACGCGAGCGGATTGTCAAGGAGTGCCTGGGAGCTGAGCTCATCTGTAGCTGACGGTGTAGCGCACTCCGTCGGTGAGGGAGGCTTAGACATCCGTTTCGAGGGTGGGAAATATAACACAGGGCTCTCCGCTGTATGAATTAGTGACAAGATGCTGAGGTTGGAATATAGCACACACATTCCCGGCAACGCTTGTAAGAAGTAGGAGCGTACGGTGGTGGAGATTGGGTAACCTCTTCAGGTTGGAATTTCGTCCAATCTGCGACTTCGTGGGTCTTTGCGTAATGCAGGTGAACCGGGAAGCCAGAAAGCTTCATATCTTGTTCAGCGAAACGCTGAAATATAGGCCGAAGGGCCTCGTGCACCCAGTGGTAGTCGAATAAAATATGTATTTTTGTTGCCTTACCCAGCCTCACTACCTGCTGAGAAGGTGAGCAAGGCGAAGGAGGGTACCAGATTGGGCATGGTCTTCTCAAACAGATCGATAGAGTTTGAACCTGGGTTTTGTTTGGCGACCGAATGATCATATTCAAGCGCTCAGTTGGAAGTGGAATCTTTGCGGGGCCCAAGGACGTTGTACCAGGTACCAAGAGGTTAGCGTCATATTGAAAGAAGAGCCCTTGGTCGTTGACATCGCCTGTAATGTGCGCAGGAAACCTCAAGCACATTGTGGCCTGGCCGAGCTTTGAAGAGGATCTGAATGTGCATTCGCACGGTTCTGGCTTTACCAGTGGGGCTTTAGGACCAACATCGGGTCCAGCATAGACCAAAACAGGCCATCCCTTCTTGACCATGGCGTTTCGATGGCCGTCAGTGGAATCTTTCGCTACGTTCAAATCGACTTACTCAAAACAAGCCCCCTACTACTGATAGCAGCAGGAAAACCCACCCTCCCTGGCTTTTAGCAGGAGCAGCCCTGACTCGGGGAAAGATGCGGATTACCAAAGGTGACGCGCTGTCTGGCCCAGTTCACACCACCTCTGCCAGCCTGGGTAACACCCGATTGCCCGAGCAGACCGACGCCTGAGCAACAACTGAAGCTGAGCTGAGTGTCGTGTTTGCAACGTGGCAAAGGCCTTATGAGAATCACAAGGATGGTGGACCGAGTTGACGAGAGGCAGGCGAACGAGGAGGCAGGCACAAGCAAATACAACGCGTGATGACAGCTATATTATCGTGGGGTTGACGTACAGTATTGAAAGAGAGTGAGAACGAGGAACAAGGCGATAGTATCTCGTTGGAGGCTGGGGGAGGCTCAGGGGCTTTGCCTAGTTATGGTAACCTCGTATTCGGCAATTCGGATAATGCCTACCCATGCTCATTGAAACCCTACTACTAGGCACGTCGGGCTGCATGCCTGCTAGTTTCCGTATTATACCGAAGTTGACCGAACGAATCCCGCGTAATCATTCATTTAACTCTTAAAACACCAATGGCTAGGCTTTTCCTCGATATAATACGGCAGCTAGCAGGCATGCAACCCGACGTGCCAAGGTCCTGGTTCCTACAGGACCACGGTACTCACCTACAAATGACAATCAGCCGCCGCTGTTGGCCTCCACCTCACCCCCGGTCTGTAACGACGCAGGTACTATGGTTGAGTCAAAGTACTCCATTGTGGGCCTTCTTGACCAGGGTTTAAGCTCCTTATTACCAGCATGTCTAAAGCTGTATACTAAGTTAGATTACATACTAGACGTCTCGTCTTTATAGGGAGCTTCTACAAGGGGATAGGGTTTAATTTATAGTTAGAGGAGGAAAGGGGGGGGAAGGTTCTCGAAAAAATACAGGATTTTCTAAATGTGGTAAAGCTTAATACCGGTCTCCGGAGTGGCAAAGACGACCCACAATGGAGTACTTTTGCTTAGACATAGTAAGTAGGAGGATCCGAAAGGATTCCGATTAGTGTCGTGCCGTGGGGTTCGGGCCTTTTCCATGGTTACTTGTTGATCCCTTGGTGGGGACGGCTAGCTGATTCGGATAGTTTCTCCGCTCCATATCAAAGGCAGTGAGGTGCTCTACCATCCTTTCGAATGAGTTCCCCCAGAGGTGTCTGAAACCTAAGTTGGGAACTCGAATAGCAGGCGTGACCTTTGACCAGAGGTAGTGAAACCACTCCGAGCGGGGTACTTGTCCCTTCACAGCCGAGCTCAGGAAACGAGCTTTGAAGGCTGGAAAGGTTTCGTTCCTATCCATCTGCAACTTGTCGAACACTGCGCGGCTTTCGGCCTTCTCATTTCCCGTAATAAAGTAGGATTTGAGAAGGTCAATCATTTCCTCAGCGTCAGCGAATCGATCCGTAAGGTCGTCGGATAGGTATCGGGGTTCCAAGTATTCCTTTGCTAAGCCAGTGCTGCGTCTCCATACCAATGCCATGCGGGCTCGTTCATTCCGATAATGATCCGAGTTGATTTCGAGTCGATCCTGAATGGAAGCTTGCCATTGTTTGAAGGTAGGATCAACCCCATCAGACAGGACCTCAATGTTTGGGGTCTTTTCTGATCGTCTGGTTGGCTGGGCGTATGGGAAGGGAGTAGCTGAGGGCTCCACGAAGCGGGCCACCGGCGTCTTTTCGGTGGATGGTAGGGGCTGATCAGGGGCTACCGAATGCGCTCCTTGCTGGGGGGTTTTTGGATGAAGACATCGGCTTTGCCTCCGATTCTCCTAGGTTACTGGTAGTCTCCGAGTTTCTACCCTGGCGCAATCTGACGCGACTTTTCCGAAGGCAATCCGAACACAACCCGGTTGTGTGGAAGTTCCAAACCTATGGGCTTCGGTCGTTGGAAGTTCTGATGGAGTTCCAACTGTGGATGTAAGATCGGATCACAACCTGAAGTGAATCGGTTGTGATATAAATACAGTACAACAATGCGATATTCTTAAGAAGCCGTCACCGGCGGGGACGAAGTTCTTCTTGTAATGTAACGACGCAGGTAAGTAGGAGGATCCGAAAGGGTTCCGATACGGCTCAGAGGCATTTGGGAGTGCGCGCCTATATCGAAGGTTGAACGAATTGATTCCTACACCTATAGGTCTTGTACGAAAGGACAAGAAGAACTTGTCAATCTATCTAAGAGCATAAGGCTCCTTTTATACGCGGAGGCAGAGGGGTATCGGATCTAGATCGGAGCCGAGTCGGTGAGGACGTTGTCCTAGCTCTACTAGCTTAGGATGTGACAAACCCTCGTTACACGGTCCCCGTATAGTTACTTACAGTACCTTCTGTAGCTACAACTGCTCTGTACATACATATATATGTATGCTTAGCTAACCGTTAAGAATTTATATTACTGCACATCTAACCTATATAAAGTTATGGAATGCAAATGTATAAGTTGATTGATAACGTACCCCACGGGTGAGTCGTCTGCCAAGACCCCACCAAAACTACGACTCTCTATGCAATGTCTCAACAACTACAACAATTAGGACCTTCACAAGACGCTAGAATACAGCTTGCGCTCCAGGCTCTTAAACAAGACGCGACACTCTCATTACGACGCGCTGCAACCCTCTACAACGTCTCCCGTGCTACACTCTGCGATCGACGCGCCGGCCGGGCTTCACGAGGGGATTCTATCCCTAAATCAAGAAAGTTGGACAAGATTGAGGAGGAGGTGATTCTTAGGCATATACTTGACCTAGTGGAGCGAGGATTTCCCCCTCGGCTGGCAGCTGTTGCTGATATGGCCAATTCTCTCCGCGATGAGCGCAATCTGGACCATGTTGGCGCAAACTGGCCTAGTACCTTTGTTAAGCGCCAACCAGAGCTTGAAGTGCGGTTTAATCGCAAGTACGACTACAAGAGAGCTCTCTGTGAGGATCCTGAGGTTATCCAGCGCTGGTTCCGACTAGTAGCCAACATAAAAGCCAAGTACGGTATCCAGGACGAGGACATGTACAACTTCGACGAGACAGGCTTCATGATGGGCATGATATCTACAGGAGCTGTTGTTACGGCTTCAGAACGTCGAGGACGGGCAAAGGCAGTCTAACCAGGTGACCGTAAGTAGGTTACAGTCATTTAGGGCATTAATGCTACCGGCTGGGTCCTTCCACCCTTCATTATCTTTAAAGGCAAGCATCACCTCTCTGCCTAGTACAAGGAGGACAACCTGCCTCAGGACTGGGTTATTGCGGTTTCTGAGAACGGCTGGACAACCAATGAGCTTGGGTTTAAGTGGTTGGAGCACTTTAATACCCATACAGAGAAGCGTACAGTTGGGGGATACCGGCTGCTGATTATGGATGGCCATAAGAGCCATGACTCCCATAAGTTCCAACAGTACTGCAAGGAGAACAATATTGTCACCCTCTGCATGCCTCCTCTTCATCACACCTCCTCCAGCCACTTGATGTGGGTTGTTTTGCGCCTTTGAAGCGGGCGTACGGCCGCCAAGCCGAGGAGCTGATGCGCAACCGGATCACCCACATCTCAAAGCTTGAGTTCCTACTATGCTTTATACGCGCCTTTAACGTGGCAATCACTCCTAGTGATGTCCAAGGAGGGTTTAGAGGCGCCGGATTAGTCCCATTTGAGCCAGATTCGGTCATATCGCGCCTTAATGTCCGCGTGCGCACTCCACCACCCCTCCCTCTTAACAACGAGCCCTGGCAGTCGCAAACCCCTAGCAAAACCCTTGAAATAGGGTCGCAATCGACGCTCGTGAAGGCAAGGATTCAGGCACATGTAGATAGCTCGCCAACTTCTATGGTTGAGGCGTTTGAAAAGCTTGCCAAAGGCGCAGCTGTGGTAGCGCATAAGCTGGTGTTGGCCCAAAAGCAGATTGCTGAGCTTCAAGCAGCTAATGAGGCCTCCACGCGACGAAAGTCACACAAAAGGAAGCGGATTCGGGCAGAGGGTACCCTTACAGCTGAGGATGGGCTACGCTTAACTACTCTAAAGGAGTTTGGGGCGCGGAGTGATGGAAAGAAGACAAGTAAGAGGGTGCGCGCTGATGGAGGCGAGGCAGGCCAAAGACGCTGTGGAGAGTGCCATGAGGTAGGACATACCTCGCGTACGTGTAAGAATAAGGCAGAAGTAGGTATAGAAGAGTAATTGATGTAGTTATATCCTATATAGAGCCAGAGTGTGCCGTAATGGTCCATAGAGAGTCGTAGTTTTGGTGGGGTCTTAGCAGAGTGTCCGACTCACCCGTGTGTCCGACTCACCCGTGGGGTACGTTATTATACTATATTAAGATAGTGTTAGTAGTACATAGAAGCTAATTTTGTATTAGGCATATTATAAGGCTAGGAGTAGCTAAATATAAGAAAGATAAAAGGCTTAGTAGAGCTTAGATAAGCCTTAGGGGGTAAATATTCTACTAGGGGGCGCTGTAACTAGTGTAGGGAGGTGTAGCTTACTTACAAATATATATAGCACCTCACAGGGGTGCAATATAAGGGTAAGGGTCCAGCAAATTGCCTTGCCTTGCCTCTGCCTCTGTCGGGTAGATAAGTGCAGGTACACTTCGCTAATACAGCGCGAAAAACTGTATAGTGCTAAGATAGTAGTTGCATACGATGTACTTTAATATATATCACGATCCTGTAATAGGGTCTTTTAGTAACGAAGGTTGTTAATAACTTGTAAAGTACATCTAAATATTATTGTTGCTGCACCAAGTATACACTATTCTAACCTCCCCACTTCCGGGCCTACTAGTACGATGCAAAAGCTTTACGCTGCCAATATAGAAAGTGGAAAGGAGAATCTAACAATTTATTGAAACGTTTTCTATTTTCGAGACTTGATGTTGCCCATAGAAAAAGAGAGAGATTCTGATTTCGAGTACCTAGTTTCCGTCGGCAGCGCTTCAGTGAGATCTCCATGTGGTCCCAACATCATGGGTGAGGCAGCTCGTCCATTTGATTATTGTCGCTTTTGTTTAAGTTACAGTTAAGCTCTTTTCTAGCGATTATGCGTGCTCTCTATGGCCTTTCTATACGCCGTTGCGATGTTGAATGGTGCTATTCACTTCAATTAAGTAGGTAGAATGTGAGCCCTTACGCTTCCACCGCTAGAGAGGGAGGGAGGGAGGACGTTTTATCGTGTTAATCAGAGAAGTCAACTGTGAATCTCAACATTATCTTTGCTAAAGGCGGACCAGCCATGACGCCTACGACTCTTAATTTTTGAATTTTTGAATCTTCACGCCGGTGAAACGATGAGGACGCAGTCATCACATTAGTAGCTACACAACTTACATAGTGGAACAGACCACCGCTTTTGAACTTTTCATTACCAACAGGAAAGGCGGGCTTAACTGTTAAGTCTCCTAGATTTCAATAGAGAGGAAGATATTTTTACGCCTCCGCCAATAGGGACGCCTCCAAGAGCTCGGCAAGCATCTTGTTTCGCATGCCTCTCATAGATGAACAGGTAAACACTTTTGAACTTCGCGCTTCGGGAGATAGAGAAGGAGAAAGGGAGGCCGCTACCCTCTGGGAGTCTTCACGCGGAGGACATTACAAGATCAGCGACCCCGACTTTTCGTAATCACCCACTTGTACAAAGAGCAACGTATGCTTGACGACACACCTTTAGTATTTCCCCATACACGATTCTAGTGTCCATCTGCTTTTCAAACCAGAGCGGGCGTAGGTTGGAAGGCATCAATAGGATTAGCAGGGTGTATCACTTGGTCCAAAAATGGCCTAAGGTATGCGATGTGTATATTCAGAGACGTCCACGAGCTACCAGCCCGGACGGGATGCAACGGGGGAGCACAGACTTGGCACAACCGTAACTAGGTAAGTGCTAGAGGTCAAAAATTATCTCTAACAGTAATTGCATTCATCTTTGACATGGCCAAATTGTGCGTAGCCAGTGCTTGACTGAACATTCTGCCCATGTTTGCTTTGTGTGAAATTCCACTTGGAAGACCATACTGTCTCCCAAGGGCTCAGTGGGACGGGGACTGGTGCGTATATCGTGAGGGAACGATGTTCTGATGGCTACTCGTCGTCACTCTTGCCGTCCAGTGTGCAAAGGCCACACGCATTTCCCGAACCATCGTCCCTTGACCTGGATCAGGCCCTCTCATAACGGTCGCCCATTCACATGGCGCAGAGAGTGTCTTCATATAGTAGGTACGCGTCGTCCTTCCTCTCGCAACTTCACTGACCGCCGCCATCTCCAGTAGCTTCCCCATGCTTGCATTTCCTGACCTCCACCTCGAGCGTGCTACACACGTGGTCAAGAGCTTAGTTGGCCTTACTACGCAGGAAGCGGCTATGGATAACATGGCTACAGGACTGAGATGCTATGCCTATGAGGCCCAGCTCTGCAACCTGCCTCCCCTCGCCCCAGTGGCCTGGATGGCTTCGTACAGGACCATACACGCAGCGGTAGCGAAGTCTAGCTCTTCTGGTTCATGGAGCGATGGACCGTTATATCTGTGACACTGTCATGCCTTACTGCAGTCCGTGCAAGAGAGTAGGTCAATTAGAAAAGTGCGTGCGGTGCTGCTTTCAAGCCTAGTCAATGGTCGCACTGCATACAGGTGTCAGGAGCATAGAGCTGGTTGAGCGCTTTCGCTCCGTCTATGAGGAGCTCGTGGAGGAGACCAAAGGGTCGTCTGGTGAATGGGCTAGTTAGTTATCAAAGTCAGTCTCTACGAATCCATGTCTAGAAAAGGCTGTTGTGACTCTTTTCACAGCTGTCCTTGCTAGCCTGGTTGCGGATGGAAGGAGGTAGCGCTCTACCCAGTCGCGGCACTGCCAGTTAAAGTTCTCCCAATGTTCAGGCTACAGGGCAGTTCCAGAGGTGAGTACATGGAGCCACTCCCACAGACCATGAGCAGCGTCCCCTGCCGGGGTTCTCACCTGGTTACGGCTATAGACAACCATCCTCCTAATGTAGTTAGCAGGCCATTCAAGGCAAAATGGGTTTCCACGCAGCCTGCCGACACGATCCAAGTCAAGTCCTCAGCGAATCGCCTCTCGCAGACTACGTGCCTCGTCTGGGCGATTCTGCTGCGGGCCGCCCCGCGTGTGTCGCGTCCTGACCGCCCCGGACACCCTGTTTAGGGCCTCCTGCCTCTACCCAGCCTACCTGCACTACTGTGCGGTTGTCTAGGTCAGTCGTTGCGCTGTATGTAGCATGAGCCAAACCAAGTGGAATATAAAAAAGAAAAGGGACAGGGTAAAGATGATAGATATGAGTATAACAAGAGCGTGAGAGGCGCGGCAGGCCCTGTTGTTGACGGACTACCTGAAATTGAGACGGAGGATCCACCTGAGCTGCTACATACTGAGTAGTGACATGGACGAGCTTTCAGAGCTGCGTGGCCGAGGGAATTCCTGGCGCCAGAGAGTGCCTTGGTGGAAGAGGCCAGGGCGGAAGAAGGCGCAGATGGGACAATCATGGTGGAAGACGTTTGAAACTCTATCAACTCTCACGGAGTCCAGTGCGAACTAGAGTTGGTAACCGGGAAGGGGCGGGTGGGTGTTCATCAAAAGCTAGTGGTTCAGCAATTGTGGCTTGCCGGAGTCATAATTTGTATTGATGCTGCGGGCACAGAGTTGGTCCTCAGGCGGGTTTCCTTCTGCACTTTTGCGGGGAGGCAGCTGCGTATCCAGTCTCTACAGTGGACTCTTGCTGATGCTAAGGAAGAGGCTACTCCTTTCGACATCCGGGATCCACAGCGTCTCGTAGCTAGCGGTGGCCAAGAGCGATCTTCCAGCCACGTTTGGCTTGGATTTGTTTACTCTTGCATGCTTCTGAAGTTATCTCTGTGTGGAACCTGATTGATAACATGCGCATACAAAGTCATGGACTGGGTCTTGGGGTCTTGCTGGACAGGCGATAATTTTTCTCAGGTTTATATATCCTGCCCACCTCAACTTAGAGGACCGGCATCGTAGGGAATAAATTAATGCATCGTTGGACCCTCATAAAAAACGCCAACGCGGAGGGTGCCTTGTCCCATACTTGAATAAATTCATCGCCTCTGCGTCCGACACAGGCCCGGCCCTCATCGCTCTTCGGATGGGATCATCCCAGGAGTCATCCTTTCTCTTCGTTGCGTTGACGCTATGTGTCGGCAACCGGGGCAAAGGCCATGTTTCGAATCTCTCTTCAGGATCAGGACTGTACGCCTTGCTGAGTGTGACTCGAGAGTTCCTCAAAGGGTCCTGGACAATGTGATATGCGCCGCACAAAATTGTATGCACAGCCTTGTCATCATCGATGACGCTACAGTATGCCCTAGAATGCTCGACGCAGGTAAGGCAAGGGGACCTGCCGTCACATGCTAGTTTAAAGATAGTACAGTTATGACAGCAGCCGGGAGGCAATGATAAGACTTTGCTCTTGTTTACCGGGGCACGCTTTAGTTCTGTTGAACTCACATGTCTCCGCGTACAGTACTTTTCTTTGTCGATCAAACAGGTGCCACAAGGGAACCCACCATCGCACGCATGACTCTTGGCTTCGCACTCGCTACAGGTCTCAAAGAAGTCTCCTGGTTTCTTGGCGAGGACTTCGTGCCTTCTGAATGGGCGGCTGGTTGCTGGCTGCGGGGTCCCGGTTCGCTCCTGTGCGGGATCGGTGACGGCATAGACCGTCATGTCGTGATGGACATCGATGCGCCCAGTCACCTTCTCTTGGATTTCCACTCGTCTGTCACCCACAAACATTGATTTCCCTGGATATAGGTCATGGTATGACGTACGAAGCTTGCACCTGGCTACCTCTTCCCCAGTATCGGCATCTCTGAGTACTGCTGTGCCCTGTGCACCAACACTCAAGATCCCATCATTGGAATACGGTTTATTGCTGGATGTATTTCGGGAGCGAGACAAGACATACAGAACGACAAATTGATCAGGTTCGGAAAGGCGGTCGGGCACCGTGGGGCCCACAGTCGCTGTCGCAGCATCGACATTCGGGAAAAGAGGTTGAAATGGTCGGATCGCCATGAGCGACAAGGCAGACGCGTGATCTAAAAAGGTGACAGAGGATCAAGATGTGTCGTGTGAGAGAATGGTGACAAGCTCAATCAGTGTTCGATAATGGAGTTGAGCGGCGTGTGTTTGGGGAAGGAGATGATGTAGGGAAGCTGAAGAAGGAGCAATGGTCCTAGTCTCTGCGGACTAGGTAGTAAGTAGATTAGACGCCGTACGTGTGACAATGCCATTGATGACTGTGGTCCACTCCCGTGCATATTATTTGGCAATCCTCGACGCTCATAGAATATAACGGCTGCTCGAGCTACTATCAATGGTATCCATCTAAAGCCCGTTTCGTCGAAGAGCTTGGACTCGCTCTAATTCCAGCAGTACTGCAAAGACATCAAGCCTACACTCTGGATGCCTCCTCATCCGTTGCACCTCCTGCAGCCGCTTGATGTGGGTTGTTTCTCGCCCTTAAACAAGGCGTATGGCCGCCAAGCCGAGAACCTGATGCTTGACCATACTAACCCTATTACGGAAATGGAGTTCAACTCCGCCTTCATTGCTGCTCTCAAAGAACCTTGTTACCATCTAAGAGGCTTCAAGGCGCGGGTTCAGTCCTATTGGACCCAGAAGCTGTGATATCAAGGTTTGATGTCCGCCTCCGCACTCCACGATCGCCGACCCTCCAAGGCGGTCCCTGGCAGCCGCAGACCCCAAAAAATACCCTAGGATTGAGGTTGCAAAAGACGCTGCTAAAGTAGAGGATTCAGGGGTATGTAGATAGCTCGCTTCCCTTGTGCAGATCCTCTTGGCCCTTGTGTAGGTACCTTTTACTAGTTGGTGGTGATCTGCAAGACAACGAGGTATCGCGCATAGTGTTTTTGAAAGAATATAATTTTTGTGTCTCTTGTGGTTTCTCGATTGACTAGTGTTCACCAAACGCTCTTGTTGGAAGTGTCATTTTTGCGGGGCCAAGAGCATTTTTTTGGTACCAAGCGGTCATTGTCATGTTGAAAGAAGGATTATTGGTCCTTGAAATCGCGAATCATGCGTGCAAGAGACTTTGTGCACAGTGTCGCCCTGCCGAGTGTGGAAGAGGATATAAACGTGTATACGCAGGGCTCAAGCTCTACTAGTGGGGCGTTAAGACCATTATCAGATCCAGCATAATCTGACGAATCTAACACAAGCCATCCCTTCTTGGCCACGGTGTTTTGATGGTCGTCAGTCAAATCGTTCGCTACGTTCAAATCGACTTACTTACTCAAAACAAGCCCCCTACTACTGATAGCAGCAGGAAAACCCACCCTCCCTGGCTTTTAGCAGGAGCAGCCCTGACTCGGTGAAAGATGAGGATTACCAAAGGTGACGCGCTGTCTGGCCCAGTTCACACCACCTCTGCCAGCCTGGGTAACACCCGATTGCCCGAGCAGACCGACGCCTGAGCAACAACTGAAGCTGAGCTGAGTGCCGTGTTTGCAACGTGGCAAAGGCCTTATGAGAATCACAAGGATGGTGGACCGAGTTGACGAGAGGCAGGCGAGCGAAGGAGCTAGACACAAGTGTACGAGCCGTGTGGCGACAGCTATAGCATCCTATCGTGGGTTGACGAGCAAGAGGAGAAAGAATGACAAAGGAAACGATGGTTTTCCGCTTCCGTCGGCTAACGTTAGAGCTAGGCTCGTATTCCGCGGCCCGTGCGCCTTCCAGCCACCTCGCCCGCATGGACCTCGTCGAGCAGGATTGCGACAAAACCATTCGCATGCGTACTGGTAACAACCTTAGCACCTTCAGCTAGAAGAGAACAATACCCACAACAATGTCCTGCAATAAGACATTAGCACACTGCGTCCCCTCTAGCAACAGACTAATCACATCAGGAAACTAATTATATATGCAGCGCTTGCCCAGTGTTGTGCAGGCCAAATTGGCAGGGCCTAAGATTGTAAGATATGGTATCCTACCCAAGATCCGTACCTTGGTCACGGACCTCCACTTCCTGCTTCAGGCAAGGCAAGCTTGCGCACGCCGTGAGTTTACGTGACGGCGATGCTGACAGACTCAATAAGACGCTCTCGGATGCTTTCGACGGTCCCGACCGCGTCCAGACACCGCTCGAAATGAGTTCGCTCGCCTCCAACGACAAGACAAACGCCCCCCGCCATCTTCCTAGCTGAGTACAACGCCTCGTTTCCAAAGATAACTCCGGGGGCCTTGACAACCATTCTGCACGAAACAGCTCGCGTCTGTTGGCTGATGAAGTCTACAACAGGCCGAGCGGGGATCGCAAGCAAAAAGCAACCGTTGACGCAGAACGCTCGCATCTGGGCTCGGGCGTACAACAAGGGCACACAATGAGCTAAGGAAGGCGGACGCCCCCTTCATACGGGTATACATAATGCACGGTAGCCTATATCGCTGTCTCGACTGCCGTCCCACGGTTCAATACCACGCCATACTGATTCAAGACGAAGATTGCCTAGATTCTGCCCTACAATCTTAGACCTGTAGTCAATTTAAGAGCCTACAACGCGCTGCTGCAGCTTTTAACGAGACTATCTGATCAGCTCCACGGAATCGCCTCGCGCGCACTATCCCGACTAGGTATCCAGAAACGTACTACTACTTAACAAGAAACAATTTTCCCAATATATGCTTAACCTTGATCCGCGAGGATTTGCGCCCTACCTGTGTGAAGTGGCTGATATGGCTGATATGGCTGATAAACTACTGGGGGGTACGTCGTGAAAAGCCTGTGGGCAAGCACAAGGCTGAGCGCTTCGTCACGCGTTCAGACGCGCTTAAACGACCTTCAACCGAGAAAAAGATAGGCAGGGAATGCCGCAGGAAGATCCCGCGGTAATTCACGCGTGGTTCAAGCTAGTAGATGAGCGCAAAGTCAAGTAAGGCATCCAGGACAACGATATCCACAATTTCGAATGTATGAGCGTCATTGGGTCAATGAAAGTGGTAACAGGTGCTGAGAGACATATTCGATCAGAACTTTTCCAGCCAGGCGACCGTAAATGGGTTACAGTGATCCAAAGCATCTGGGCTGCCGGGACCTGTACCCCGCCATTCATTAACTTTACCATTCTACAAAGGGCGCGTCCACATCTGTGCATGGTACGAAGAGGCGGATGTACCGCATAATTGAAAGCTCTCGGTCTCTGAGGATGGTTGCAGCAATAACGTGCTTTTTCCGGAGTGGTTGAAGCACTTTGACACCATAGTTACTAGGACTGGTTAAGTTAAGGGGGTAGTTATGGGCTGCTCATTCTTTTTTGCAGCTACCTTATCTAGGATTTTAAGGACTATTGCCTTTAACATAAGATCCTGACGCTCTGTATGCCTTCCCATTCTCGCACATCCTCCGGCCACTTGAGACCACATAGTGTGTTTTTCGCCGTTGAAGCGCGAATACTCCCAGAGCATTAGAGAGTTGGCACACCGACGGGTCTTCCATATCAACAATCAAGGCTTTCTAAGAGCCTTTAAAGGCACTTGTTTACAGAATTGACTGTTGGGAGGCTTTTGAGGCGTTAGGACTAGTCCCTATCAACGGGCAGGTGATATTGGATTGCCTTAAAGTGCGGTTGCGTACCCCGCCAGAGCCCCCCTCCATCGGCAGACCTCATGGTAGTCGAAAACCTCAAGCAATACATAAGAGTTTGGGTCTCACTCGAAGCTTGTAAGCGAGGCCTTTACTCTTACACATGTTATGGCTCAGGCAGGCTTCTCTCAGCTTATAAAGGGGGTGAACTGATGCTGCACCAGAACGCCCTTTAAGCTGCTCGCCCTTCTGAGCTTGAAGAGCAATTGGGAATCATGACAAGGCGCGATATGCGTAAAAGAAAGCGGAATCAAACTAGGTGAACAATGGCGTATGGAGAGGGGCCAACGCATGCGGCTGCGTTGCTCCAGCCTTCGAAAAAGACTCACGGTGGCAGTGGTCAAGGAAAAGCACAACCAGTGTACGGCGCTGTGGGCCATGTAGAGGGACTGGTCATAATGTGCGGACATACAAAAGAGATACAGAAGAAGATTCTGAATCAGATGCAGCCGATGGATCAAGTAGTCCTATCTTAGATGGTTTGAAGTTGTGGTGCTGGTCGTGCCAAGTACATTTGTCTCACTTGCTGGGTTGGCTTAGTTGCCGGTGGATCACGTGCCAGCAAACAGAGTAGAGTGCTATTAAAATTGTTGTTTACTTGTTTCTACCGAGGGCCAAGAACGTTGATAGCAAAGTACCGTATATTGCTCAGACTTGGGAACAAATAAATCAAATCAAATAATAGCCGGTTTTGTATTTGATTTGATAGATATTCTAAAATCCATATTTGTATTTGATTTGATTTGACAATTAAGGTCTTAATTTGTATTTGTTTTGATGTAACTTATTTGATTGGACATAAGTTTATACGGGGGCTGGGGGTGGGGGCTGGGGATAGAGGAATACCGAGGCTGGGGATTCACCCTGCTTACTAGTATAGGCTTAGCGTGCTTATAATTTATCGATATTTGTTTGTATTTGATTTGATAGCTTAAGGTCACTATTTGTATTTAATTTGATTTGGTCTTGGCAAACGAATCAACCAAATCAGTTGCAACTGATTTGGTTGTTCCCCAGTCTGACATTGCTCGCTGCAAGAAACTTAGAACGCCTCTCTTGCCACTTGGCTCAAGCCTCGCTGAGTCCCCCAGTCAACCCCAAACATAGGTTAGTACTCAATGCTGGCTGGCTGCATTACAGCGCTACTTATCAAAGAGTCCAATACAAGCGTTAGGACTTCCCTCGCCGTAAGGTAAATCTACACCAGTTCTGTGCACTGAAGGCTGTCATCGAAGAGCGTAGGATCGATATCGCAGACATTTGTAATATACTCCACTGGACGTTGGCTCCATGGTACAATTAACTTGTCCAAGTGTATCGGCATGGCCTAGGCAGCAGCACGAACTACAATAGAGATCCAGAAGATAACATTGTCATGTGAATAGGTAGCTTCTAGGTCTACGCAGTAAATCGTTCTATCAGATCTCATTAAGGTACAAATTGAGTGGGACTCAGACCATAACGCGATTTAGGTTCGACAAAGTTGCCGGTTCAGTTCTTCAGGGGGCATGAATTGGGTATGCTCTGGCGGCTAGTAATCAAGGTTGTGGGATGATTCTGTCGAAATTCCTGAAGAACAATACTCTGTGCTCGTCTCCTCTGATTGTGAACGATATAGAGTCCTTGGTGGCACAGCCTGTACGCGTGGCCTCGTTCTGTTTGTCCTGATAGTTGATAGCCGGGCGCGACGCCTTGGTGGACCGTCTGACTGTCGGTCGTGCGGCGACTGCGGACTGGTTCGACGTGCGGTCTGTGGCTTATTGTATCTCGTCAAATGATTGGCTCTTTGGTTTTTTCTACCAATGTTTGCGTGTCGTGGGATACTCCTGTCCTGGCTTTGCTCATGTGGCAGATTGGGAGTACTAGCATGCAGTGGATCTTCAACTCTTCGCGAGTGTATAAAGATTGGCATATCCTCTGCCTTGCGTTCATGTGGTGGATGGGTGCAACTTTTGGGTCTCCGCGACTTTGGTGAAGGCGTCTGTCGCTGAACTGAATTTGTGTCTTCGTTTGATTCTGGGGACTGGCGTTTTTCCCCGGCAACGGATCTGGAACTAAGATGTGAAGCCCCAGAATGGAGTTGTTTCTGCTCTACTTGATCAGGTAATCGCTCCAGGAAAACGATCAATGGATTTTTGATCCCTCTGTCCAAGTCTTTCTGGTACTGTAACAGGATGCCTGGCCAGGATTCAATGGTCAGCTCGACGTTGAAGATTTTCAAGCAGAAATCGCGATGGCGGAGGCCCGGCAAGTCGTCGTGTTTTTTTATTCCATGGCGAAGTGCGAAAAAGTGGTGCAGTGATTCGTCTTTGTCCAGTGTCCCAACGCGCTCGGGATCGACGTCGATCTTTGGGACGTCTAACAATGTCGTTATTCCATGGCGGACGTCAATTATGGTTACAGTGACTGTAGACGCATTCTGTGATTGCCGCAATTCCTTCTCCACATTACGACGTAAATAGTTCCTGAAATTTCTCTCGTGACTAGCTGACGCTTCTTTATTTTCCTGGCGTAAACGTTCGAGATAGATCTCCATTCCATGCTTGCTTATGATCGAGGGCCATGTATTCGATACGAATTTCAACCAGGCTTTTCGGTTGGTATGTGACGGGGCCTTGCAGCATTCACGTATGGAATCGATAGCGGTAGTCTGGAAGCAAAGGAATTCCTTCTCCGGGATTTCGAAAAAACTTTGGAACCGTTGATCAGGTGGAAGGCGCGATACACGGGGTGGTGGTGAAGTAGACATGGACGGGTAATTGTCCAAATGGAACAGGATTTGTATGCGTGCTGAGGGTCCGACGAGGCTCCGGGCTGGGTTGTGTTCAAGTTCCAAGAACAGGCTGTTTTAGATTCGTTGTGCTGATGCGATGTATGTTGGTTAGGGCGTAACCTCCTCGAACGGAGCGAACGGACGGAGACCGGATGCTATCGAGAAGCCCAACGGAGGCGGTAGATTGACTGCAGCAACAAAAAGAGAGACTCCCCCTGACAGGGCCCTCACATGCATTCTCACGCTACAGGGTGCTGGCACGTCGGGTTGCATCCCTATTGCCGTATAATGCCTACCGAAGTTGATCTGGCCACTCCTGCGTAGTCAGCTGCATGAGTCTACAGGGTATTGTCACGTCGAGCTGCTTGCCTGCCAGGTCCCGTATTATACCGAGATTGACCGAGCTATTGGGGACGATCGCTAATTTGAAGCCTGTACATGTAAAGGGGAAATACATAGTCGGGCCGGCCTTTAGCACGGACGTTACGCCCGCTTGCCAATGGCTCGGTCCATTTCGGTATAATACGGGACCTAGCCGACATGATAGTACCCTGTGCGTGGGACGATACACACAGATCCTTCGGCGCCGATGACATTGGTTCGTATTTAGCGCCATGCAAAAGGGGGATGGGCAACAACGCGCCGATGCATGGAAGGGAAGCCCCGAACCCGCGCTCTCATGCCACGTATAAGCACAGTACCTACAGTACGTGCAGTACATCCCACGTGTTTTGCCGCGCGTCTTGTCGTGAGTCAGTTACTATGGTTGAGTCAAAGTACTCCATTGTGGGCCTTCTTGACCAGGGTTTAAGCTCCTTATTACCAGCATGTCTAAAGCTGTATACTAAGTTAGATTACATACTAGACGTCTCGTCTTTATAGGGAGCTTCTACAAGGGGATAGGGTTTAATTTATAGTTAGAGGAGGAAAGGGGGGGGAAGGTTCTCGAAAAAATACAGGATTTTCTAAATGTGGTAAAGCTTAATACCGGTCTCCGGAGTGGCAAAGACGACCCACAATGGAGTACTTTTGCTTAGACATAGTACTTGTGCTTGGAGTCATGCTTAGAGTATTTGGGGTAGCGGATGCACAGCCTCTCTGGGAATCGCGAAGTGGGGAGACACCTGAGCGCATGAGTAGCATCGGCAGTTGAAATCTACAAATCCCCGACGTTTGCTGAAACACGGTTTAGTGTGAGTTGCACTGTTGCGACGGTAATACTAATATGACTGCACGATGACATGAGCTGGTGAAGGCTCTTGTGTCGTGATTTAATGTGGTGTTAATGGCTCTACTATAGTAGAGCCTTTGTCACGTCTAAGGCAAAGTGTGATCGATGCATGGTATAATTAAGTGTGTTGGTTGATAGTGGTAATCGCCCTTCAGACTACCCTCTATATTTACTGACGCTATGGGTAGGGTATAGGGTTTGCCGCGACAGGGGGTAAAACTGCATGTCTTTTTATTAAATCACTTTTTACCTATAATTTAATACATATTTACTTAGTTTATACTAAGATTTTAAGAGTTTAATATATATAAATATATATATACAATATAGATTATATATAATTCTTTAGATAGAATTATATAAATTCTCTAGTACTTATATACCTATAGACTTACGTAATATAGATCTAGTCTAGTTATATAAGATTAGGTTTTTATAAGCCCCTAAATAATTTAAATAGGGGGAATAAATTAGTTTAGTATAAGTATAGAGGCTAGTTTTTATTCTATTATCTAAGCCTCTAGTATAACTAAATAATAAGGCCTTATAGTATTATAAGGTAATTTATAGTATATATTTAAATTATATATAGTACTAGTGTAGTTCTTCTCTATAGTTTTTAATTATATAGGTAATTTGGTTATAGAACTTATATATATTATATATATTATATATATTTTAAATATATTATATATATTTTAAATATATTATATATATTTTAAATATATTATATATATTTTAAATATATTTTAAATAAATAATATAATACATTCTTTAATTTTATATATATTTCCTATATATACCGTCTATATTCCTTATATATAAATCCTATAGAAAGTATTAAAGAAATATTTAATATTTCTAGAATATATATATATTTCTTTTTTAATATTTATATTATAACTATATAAATTAGTTATAATATATATATATTAGATATTTTATATATAGTTAAGATGTTTTATATATATATATATTTCGTTTATATTTATTCTATAACAATCCTATTGTAAAGATACCTTAAAGTGTTCTAGTTAATTAGGTGCATCCCTAGCTAGATTTAGTGCCTTAGGAACTAAGCTACGTAAAACCTACGCTTCGCGTGGGGCTTAGGGAGGATAAGTATTATTCTCGTGTTAATACTATACTAATAGTTATCTCTATACTATTTTATCTAGTGTAAAGTAAATACTATTACCTTTAACTAGAATATTATATATTCTATATTTCTTCTTATATTTTATATAGATTTATTATAGATTATATATAGATTTCTTATATCTACTATATATATTAAATATCTATTAAATATAGTATCTTTTAGATATAATATACCCTATAGGTAAGTTAGATACTCTACGAAGCTTAGATTCCTAGGCCCTTCCTCTAGCTATAACCTCTACTATACTAGGTCTATTAGAGTAATCTTTAGCTCTCTTTAAAGCTCGAATTTAGGGCCTTTTAGGAAACTAGAAATCACCCTTTTAGGCCTAGTATAGCTAGAGCTATAGCTAGAGGAAGATTTAGCACTTACTTAACTACTATACCTAGTAACCTCCTTTTAGTATCTACGTTTAAGCTTTATATCTTTCGATATTATAGATATACATCTATAAAGTAGCTTTAGAAAGTTAGAGGTATTATAAAAAATAATTAAAGGAGTTATATAGCTTATAAGCTACTCTTCCTAAATATATATAAAAGTATATTAATAGTAGTTCTACTAAAGCTTTAACGTTTAAAATACTTTAATATAGTTATATGTACTTAAATAAACTTTATATAAAGCTAGAAAGAGGTAGACTATAACTATTTTAACTAATACTTACTATATACTTTAGTACTTAACTTTTTATATAACTATCTAAAATATTTAATTTTATAGCTAATATTTAATTTACTATATATAATATATAATATAAAGCCTAAAAATACTATCTATCTTTAAACTAAGTTTTATACTTTTAGATACTAAAGAGTGTATTTAAGCTATAAGACTTTATAACAATCCTATCGTAAAGACACCTTATAGTGTTCTAGTTAATTAGGCGCATCCCTAGTTAGGTTTAGTGCCTTAGCAACTAAGGTGCGTAAAACCTACGCTTCGCGCGGGGTTTAGGGAGGATAAGTATTATTCTTATATTAATACTATACTAATAGCCATCTCTACACTATTTTGTCTAGTGTAAAGCAAATACTATTACCTATAACTAGAACCTTATAGACTTCTAGTAGATATAACTTTAAAAGAATAGATACCTAGCTATTAAAACCTTCTAAGTCTATTTTATAATTATACTAATCTTTAAGGCTAAGGCTAATTATTTATAAGTGGGGCGTAATCTATATTATTTAAATACGGAAAAAAATAGGGGAAAATAGCTATAACACTTAAGGTCTACGATAATAGTACTAGAATAACAGTAGTTCTATTAGAAAAGGTACTAATCTAGACGGAAAAGTTAATTTTCCGCTAATAAGATAGGCGATAAGCAAGGGTAAGAGCACTAAAAGCGCGTGCACGGACGAAAAGTAGTGATTTTAGACGTATAGTGCGGGGGCTACGGTAGGTAGTTCTAGGTACAAGTTAGATAGGGAGGTAGAGGCTGCTCTAACGTGTATTTTGCTACTACTTTACAGGTGTTTATAGGTATAGGTGTAGATTTAGTTATGGTTTATTTATTATATAGAGATATATATATAATCTATAAAGATATAAAGCTTAAACGTAGATACTAAAAGGAGGTTACTAGGTATAGTAGTTAAGCGAGTGCTAAATCTTCCTCTAGCTATAGCTCTAGCTATACTAGGCCTAAAAGGGTGATTTCTAGTTTCCTAAAAGGCCCTAAATTCGAGCTTTAAAGAGAGCTAAAGATTACTCTAATAGACCTAGTATAGTAGAGGTTATAGCTAGAGGAAGGGCCTAGGAATCTAAGCTTTGTAGAGTATCTAACTTACCTATAGGGTACGTTATATATATTCTTTCTATCTTATATACATCCTAATTATCTTTTTACTTTACTTACCTCTTATCTATCTTATATTATATTCGTATATACTATAACTTAATTTCCTATTTATTTCCTATATATTTCTTATATATTTCTTATATATTTCTTATATATTTCTTATATATTTCTTATATATTTCCTATATTTTTCCTATATATTTCCTATATATTTCCTATATATTTCTTATATATTTCTTATATATATCTTATATATTTCTTATATATTTCTTATATATTTTACCTTAACCTCTACCTTATATCTAAGCACTATAGGGTAATAATCTAAACTAACTAAAGATAGCCTTATTAATAGAACACTTCTTACTATTAAGAAATAGTATTAATTATAACGATTCTTATTTAAATATCTCTTAATACCTAACATTTTAAACTTTATATATTATACTTATACGTAATTAAATATAATATAGCCTAAATATTTTCTATATTAGAGAGCCCTCTAGACCTAACGTAGTCCTACTATAATATAAATAGTGCCTACTTACTAATAGATATAATTAATATCCTACTAAATCTAATATATACTATCACCCTGTTCCTAGGATATTACATCTATAGTTCTTGCTAACTCGTAGCCCTAATAGGTAAGTGCGACACTTATGCCTCTGTTTATGCCATTCACCTAGCACGTTCGTATTTGTACATAAGTACCTAAAACGGTTGTTATGTTTTCTTTGTGCCGTCCCAGCAATCCGTAGCACCTCCACCCCTTTAGACAAAATATTTGGTACTGCAAACTTGTCACTCCTTATTACGCTCAAAACTCTCAAAATTATTTCTTGGAACGATTACCTACCCCTCAATACACCAACAATGGATTCATCTGTTAGCTCCAAGTATAAGACTTGGAAGCTAGAAAAGCAGCAGAGCTACGATATGGTTGCCGCAAAATGGGGCATCAATTGGTTGCTGGTCATTCAGACCCGGCTGATTCGACCAGGGACCAACGACAAGTCAATTCGTTTCACCGACAGTTCAATGCAGTATCAGAGCATTGCCGTGAAATACGGCATTGATCTAGACACCTTTTGCATCGCCATGGAATCAAAAGACCGTAAGACCAACAAAGCCGCCTTGGAAGAATACATTGCGACGCTAGACCAAGCACAGGTAGACTACCGTCTGGCCTCTTCGCAGAAACGCAAAAGGAACGATCCAAACCCCGCCAAAACACCGAAGTTGAGAAAACATCACGAAGTTTTCAGTATGACCTTGAAGACGAGGACTCCGCTTATTTTATCATCATCACCAGTCATCGAACGAATCGCTGCATCGCAGCCCTCATTAGGCGCAACAAGAGCTACGCGCCGATCGCCCAGGCTCCTTGATAATCGCATCAGCTCAGCATGCAAAGGACAACCTGAATATGACCAGCCGGTCAATTTCCAGGCCTTCATCGATGCGTATAGTAACATGATGGAGCAACACATCTGCATGTTGCAAGGAATGGGAGAGGAACTAGTCGTTGAGCAGAAACGCATGAGGGAGTTTTTTGGTCGCCGGCAGGTTGATGTGTGAATACAATACTGCGTATTGGAATGTAGTATTACAAGTGAAAAGGCCATTTAACTTGGAACGAATAGGCACTAAGTAAATATGGCAACAACCACAGTTCATACAGAATAGGAAGAATGAGTCATTGCACGAACTGTCAGTGTGCACTCCGAGTCTCGCTGTATCTTGAAATACAAGGCCACTTGCTCTCTAAGACAGGATCCAAAGGCAACGGACGTCGACGGAGACACTCACGTTCGCTTGCACAAAATGCTTCATCCGCATTAGTCTGTTCCAATCTTCTATTTGAGCTTGGCAGATTTAGCATGCTCTACCCTAAGCTATTATGTACCAATATTTGGTATAGTATTACCTACTTGTACCTTAATACGTGCAGGTTCATGTTTACGTGTATGCTAAGACATTTAAGGTCTCTCCTCTATATCTGAGCGCCTCTGAACGAATGCATGCGAATACCCTTATGATATCACAGCAATGAACAATATGTATTAATCTATACGATACGTTAACAAAACTCATTCAAACGGTCCCGCAGTTTGGGCAAGAAATAGAGAATTTTTCATTGCAACGTAAGTCTGTCAAGCAAAAGACTTCGATTCACAGCGGAAAGAACACACACATATACGAGCTAGTACAACGGGGAACAATTTGCATAAAGTCCAACCGTTAAGGGGGAACTAATTATATTGGTACTTTGCGAAGAGAGTTGCAGAGTCGGGCCCGTTGAGAGAGTTGTTTCGGTACCATTACGGGGGAATCATACAAGAGGGGATCATCAACGGACCGCTAGCGCTAAAGGGTGGCACTGAATATCTGGTGATCTGACCTAGAAACATCGACGCTAGCAGCTCGTTCATGTCCCTCCCCTGTACATCGGCTATAGCTCTGCAACGACTCGCATGCTGGTCTAATTCGGTACTGTAATACGGTATAATACCTGGGGTGCTGAAGGATAATTTATCTCATGAGTATCAAGCTATCCAGTCCAACCTGTAGAGCAATTTTAGTACAGCCAAGGCTGTGGTATTCGCAGAGTCGCAACAGCATCAACCTGACCCCGTGACCCGTCCTTGTCGTCATGTGAAACACCGCCTGTAATGGAATAGGTCCGCTTCCACTGGACGCCTGCCATTTCCACAAGTTTCCACAAGTTCATATCCCGCCACCGTCGTCTTTTTAATCACAGTTTCTGCTACCACACCTACCTATCATGATATCCCTGATATCGCACTATAACCAGGCTGACACTGAAATGAGCGAAGGTGCAGGTCAATGGTAGAACATCATGACACTTCCACCCGCGGGCGACGCCCACAGGAAAGACCCAGGCAGGACCTTCAAGGCTGCTGGGCCAATGTTGGCAAAGGGGCCTCAGCCCACAACACCATATTAGAACAATCATATCAGCACAAAATCGACGTCGTGTGCGTTCAAGAACCATGCACAGCTTCTGGAAGCCGCACTCAGAACCACCCCGCCTACGCACTTATAGTCCCAGTCACAGATTGGGCCGGCGAAACACCAGACGCCCGAGAGGCTGGCCGCCCACGTGTCCTCACTCACATACTAAAAGGCGCAGACCTTAAGGCTTCAAATATCTACCCGCGCATTAACCGAGACATACTCTGGGTTCAAGTCAACGGGTACTCAATACTAAATGCATACCGACAAACACACATAGCCACAGCACTCGCCTATGTCACACAAATAAGACCGCCCCCTCTATGCTTAATATGAGGGGACTTCAACGTACGCCATTAGACGTTCGAACCGGGAACAATCTCAGCCTATGGTGGCACAGAACTCGCCCGGTGGGCCAATTTGAACAGTCGCCTTCTACAGTCAGGAGGCGCGCCGACCTGACGTCGACTCCCCACCGAATCAAGGTAAACACTAATCACCGTTCCTGAGAGTATTTCATGTCTACCAAGGTACTCAATGATAGGCAAGCACGTTAGGCAGAGAACATAGCTCAGTTTAACTTCCGAAACGAGTATATTCCAGGCCCAAGCAACGCCAGGGCCAATATCCTCAGCCGGCGGGAACAGGACGTCGAACCTTCAGACAGAAAACAGGTCACAAGTGTTGATAGGGCCTGGAAACCTCCACGACCGAATCAACTCCGAACTGGCGGCGAACTACCTCCGCCAGCAAGCCTCGGCCTGTGTTTCTGTTCTGCCCGACCAGGACGTCATGAACCTTGGATCGCTAGAGCTGGTTGAAGCGCACTTAAAAGAAAACAGGAGTTCCTTTGACAAGGAACGACAGCACTTACCCCAGCAATATCGGATCGATAACGGACTCCTCCTGTACCACGATCGCCTTTGTGTACCTGAAGGCTCTACCCTGTGTACCCGACTCATTCGAGAAGCCCACGACCAGGTCTCCTCTGCACACACCTCCGCTACCAAGACGTATCAGCTCCTTGCCCGCCAATACCATTGGAAAGGTATGGAGGCCACTGGTAAACGTTATGTGCGAAACTGCGTTCCTTGCCGTAGAGGCCATCCGAGACAGCGCCGACTCCCCGGCATGTTGCATCCACTACCAATTCCAGACCGACCCATGCAATGTCTGTGTATTGACTTCAAAGATTTCCCCCGGGATCGCTTCAGATACGATCAGGTGATGGTTGTTATTGACAGGTTGTCCAAGCAAGCTGTAACAATCCCTTGTCACATAACCATCGACGCCCGAGGCATGGCTAAACCTGATCATCTAATTGATATACCGTTATGGCCATACCCCTGATAGTATAGTTTCCGATCGTGGCCCGCAGTTTGTGTCCAGTCTCTGGTCCGGATTCTGTCGGATTATAGGTACCCAGGTCAAGCTTTCTACTGCCTATCACAAACAAACTGATGGCCAAACGGAAATCATGAATAAGTATATAGACCAAAGGCTGAGGCCTTTCGTAACTTACTATCAGGACAACTGGAGCGAACTGTTGCCCATAATCGATCGAGCTCAGGTCACCTTGCCTCATTCAGCTATCGGAATGGCTCCGTACCGGCTCCTGTTCGGTTCCGAACCAAGGCAGAGCTGGAACTGGAAACCCGCCGAACCTCCCTCCACCAACCTCGAAAGGATCAACCATAAGGACGCCCTTGCGCTTGCTACCCGCATGTACGACGCATGGACGCAAGCCAAGGAGAATATGGAGAAGGCTCAGGACCGAATGCGATCCGCTGTCAATCGCCACCGTCGCCCTGTCGACTGGACTGTTGGTGACCATGTCTACCTGTCTACCGCAAACCTCGCCAGCTCGAGACCTAGCCGAAAGCTGTCCGACCTCTGGGAGGGTCCCTATGAGGTATTAGAACAAGTGGGACACGCTTTCCGCCTTAAGCTACCTCCAGGATCCCGGATACATGATGTCTTCTCGCCAGATGTCCTTTGCAAGGATCCTATGGATCCCCTACCAGGACAAGAGGCTCCGAAACCACCCAGTATCCCTATCCAAGGAGTAGAAGAATGGGAGGTCGAAGAAATCCTAGCCAGCAAACTATATCGCTCTAAGCTCAAATACAGAGTCCAGTGGCTAGGACACGATCCGGACCCAGTGTGGTACCCAGCCTCTAACTTCATGGGATCTCCCCATAAATTGAAGGCCTACCACGGGAAGTATCCGAATCGGCCAGGACCTCCCCGGGCATTAGACAAGTGGATTCAAGCGTGGGAAAGAGGTGTAGAAGATCTATCAACACTTCAAGATGATCACGCGTAGGCACAGAAACGGAATCAGACGAGGTGGTATTGAACTATCGAGACCCTGACCAGGGGCCTAGCCCAACTACCCCTTCCCCAGCTCGCCCCGGACCGACGAAGCCCTTTCGGACCCGACCCGGCGACTCACTCGTAAGGAAGAGCCTGTACGACCACAGGTCGCTCGGCCAGCGCAGCCACCGCCGCACTCAACCCAGCCATCTGCTGGCGCAGCGCCCACACCTCCCCTTGGAGGGATTGGGCGAGGTAGTGGTTCGCCAGGAGAATGTCAACCGACGAGTAACCGACAACCTGCGCAGTCGCCACCTGCACCACAGTTGCCAATTTAAACGCCGCGGAAGTCACCCGACTCGCCACCGCGTCGCCCTCCCCCTCCCACCTCTCCTCCCTCACCCTCCTCTCCGCCACCCTCTCCTCCCTCGCCTCCGAGCTCATGCCCTCCTCCTCCTCCTTCTCCTCCTCCGTCAACGGTACCGGGGCCGGTCCGGCCACGGCCCAGAAGGTGGTTAGCAGATCGAGGGCTGTCGCCAGCTCCCCGAACTCCTAATCCCACATAAAGTGGGATCGGAACACACTTCTCCTTGACAAGTGTGCAGATCACACTTCTTGGACGAGTCCGAACCGAACCCGTACTCGTTGACCGCCAAACGGCCACGGGCCAAAGCCCGAACGCCGCGCAAACAAAGGACCCTATGGGCCACAGGTAAAGCCCCGGGGGGCACAGGAATAGGCATCGTGGGCAGCTGTATACGGTTAGCAATCGGTACGGCGTCGGTGGGGTAGGACTTACGAAGGGGTGTGATGACGATGGAGATCAGAAGGTTTGGGGGGCAGGCACTGTTTATATATTTACGTTGTCTAGGTGAATGCGAATCACGTGGTTTGAAGTCGGAGGGTACTATGGGAAGGACCGACATTCAAAGGTCTAGGTGAATGTGGAAATTTTTGACCAAAAAGCGCAAAATGAAGGAAAACCGATTCAACTCCGAACCGACACCTACAAAAAGATAAGGGACTATCTATCTTAAGGAGGGGGGTAATGTAAGGAGGGCTCGTTACATCCTAAGCTATTAGAGCTAGAGCGACGGCCTCACTGATCCGGTTCGGCTCCGATAGGGAACCGATGCCCTTCTGGCTCCACGTATAAAAGGGGCTTTGTGCTCTTAGATAGATTGACAAGTTCTTCTTGGCCTTTCGTACAAGACCTATAGGTGTAAGAATCAATTCGTTCGGCCTCGATACAGGCGCGCACTCCCATATGCCTTTGAGCCGTATCTGATACCTTTCAGACCTCCTACATACCTGTGTCGTTACAATATACGTATAAA